>KL258974.1:0-27815 GCA_000699545.1 Podiceps cristatus
GAGGAGAGGCCGTAGGCTCACCGCCCCGAGCTGAGGTGTAGCTTGCCTTTTAGTGGATCACGGGAGAAGTAGGTTGTAATAAGGCAAGTGAAGAGAGGGGAGGGGAGAGAGTTCAGCGCCGGGATGAAGCCTGGAGAAGGCGGCCTCGGGGCTGTGTCTCTGGCCTGCAGGTGAGGGGAGTTGTCCAGTCCCGGCTCCTCCAGAGTGTGGGGTCGCCCCTGGAGTCGGGGGAACCGCTTCAGTCTTGTGCCGGTTCCGCAGAAGCACGGTGAAGTTGCTTTAATGCATCGGATGGTTTGAGGACCTTTGATGAAAAGAAACTTGTTGGAAATATTTTAAATTTCAGTTTGTTGGGCTTTCTCTTGCGCTTCTGTTTTTATTAAAAATAAATTGGAGGAGGGTGCCAAGTAGACTTTGTTTTATTAAGAGTCAGAATTGTTTCTGTGAAAGGAAAGATGATGATCACACTTTTGGAAGAGGCATTGTCAAGTTTATTTACCCAGGGTAAAGAGGATTTGTTCTAGATGTATTCTGGCAAATAATAGCAGTAATCCAGCAGAAAAGAGTGGACTATTGCAGGCTAAACAAGCCAACAAGTGTGCTAGGTTCCCTCATCTGCTGAACAGTCATTTGGTAGAATGGCCCGGGAGCCCTTGTACCGACTTTCCATGGCTGAAATGGGACTTTTTTGGTTTTTTTTTTAACAATGAGATTTAAATGAAATTGTTTTGAGACTGTAGCTCTTGATCCACCATCTTACGGGAAGCGATACTTTAGGATGTAGTCTGTGTGGTAGAATGATGGCCTGGTGGGCAAAGCTAGGGGTACTAATCGTGAGACTGATTAGCATCTTAGCCCTGTTATTTGTCGTCTGTGAGTCCTCAAGCACCTTAACTCACACCTCAGTTTCCTCTCTGAGGTATATTATAATATTTCTCTACTTTTCTATGGGTAGGGAGGATAAAGTGCGGTGAGAGACTGCAAGGCACTGTGAGGTGTCATGTGTGTTAAAGACATAAGTGGGTCTTAGTTGGGTCATCTGTGTGCTTCAGATTTTGACTTCAGGAGGATGCTTTGTGGAAGAGAACGGGTAGGAAGAACAACTGTCCGGAGTGGTTGAATGGATGCGGAAGCCTTTATGAGAATGCTTTTATTCTAGCCAAATTCAACATGTTTCCCTCCTCCCTTGAACCAGTCCTATCTTACATCTTCTATCACAACTGTTGCCATGATCTTCTCGGTTAACTGCTTCTTTGTTAACAGGGCTACTCGTTCTCTTGCTGCTAGCGTGTTCGCAGTAACAGACCTTT
The DNA here is from genome assembly GCA_000699545.1 of Podiceps cristatus. NCBI lineage: Eukaryota > Metazoa > Chordata > Aves > Podicipediformes > Podicipedidae > Podiceps > Podiceps cristatus. The sequence goes on from KL258974.1 coordinate 1,311, forward strand.
TGTCCACTAGACCCAGGATCCGCTTCTCCTGGAGCACGTCACTGGTTTCCCACTGGCGTGCTGGTTTGGATGCCTTGCGTTGCACCTCGCTGGAGGCGGTCTCTGCCTCAGTTGAAAGGGTGGCGATGTGACTGCAGCTCTGCTCAGGCTGCCGCTTTCTTGTCCCAGCTGGCAGTGTCTGTGGGGGCAAAGGGGGAGACAGCAAGCGTTTGGAGCAGGGGCATCAGTCACTCTGCTCCAGCTAGAGGCAGGGGCTAATGTATGGGTCTAACAATACCCGTACGGATGTCTTAGTTTTCCTGCAGAATTTATGCCCTGCTTCTCATGCTCTGTTTTCTTTTCTAAAATGGAAATCACACAGTGCTGCGGACAAGCGTTGCGTGCTGTTGTGTATCTCATGCATCTAGCAAGCGATCCTGATCCTGAGTCATTGCTGTTGGACAAAAACATTTCTTACATGCACCGAGTCTTCCAGCCATTCTGTAGAATCACACTGGCACAATCAATTTAAGTGCTGATGGAGTTATTACAGCTGTTGTATGAAAATAAAAGAAACCTCAGTGCTGCATTTTATGTTTGTACCCTGTTGCTTGCGCACGCTGCATCCTCTTCAGTGTAGTCTTTGACACTGCAAATATTTCTTCCTAGTAGCTGTGAGGTGCCTCTGGAGGCTCAGTCTCTTGCTGAGAGCTGGTTTCTTTCAAATTTTGAAAGAGGGGATGCTGGGATACTAGGTGGGAGAGGAAGTTGTTGTTTTTCCGGGAGCTTGCTTTCTTTTTTTGAAAGGCAGACTCTTCCTGACTTCCCACTTCACAGAGCGTACAGGTTATTCAATTGCATTAGAGCGACCGTCTTTGTAAAATTGTTGGCTGAGCAGTAGCTTCCTGTATGATAGAGAGTTTTCAGCGGTAAGATGTGCAAAGTACATTCTTCAGAGGGAAATACAAATTAAGTGAAGATAACAAATGGTGAGACATGCTTATCTAATGGTCATTTTTTTCAGTGTGACTTTGGGTACACTGTGGGTACCTGGGATGATCTAATATTTAATAAACTAATATTTTAAATACTATAACTATGTTCTCTACTGTCTTAATGTTTTGGGTTGGGTTTTGGGGGAGGGTTGTGTGTTTGTTTTTTTTTTTGGGGGGGGGTGTTTGGCTTTTTGGTTTTTGGTTTGTTTTTTAAAGAATCCTGAGATTTTATGCACAAATCACAACTCTTGCATGGAATGAAAATATGGGAGTAGAATTTTATATTAATTAAACTCTAGTCTTTTTCCTGCTTCTTAATGCATTTGGATGGTGCAGAGTGCAAACTTCTAAGTTCTGAGCAGTTGGGCCAGGAGTACGTTATGTTCAGAAAGTTTTATTGTTATATAGTGGGAAAATATCTCATTTGGTGTAATCTTTTTGTAATATTTGTAATATTTTGTAGTGTTTGTAATATTATTCTGAAAATGTTTTTCACTGCGCTCTCATAAGCAATGCTAAGAAAGAAAATATTTTTCTTTCTCGTCTGTATGCATTATGGTGAGGGAGCAGTTTCAAATTTTTGAGAACTTACTAGGAATGCAGATTAAGTAAATGGTAGCTGTGTGGAAAGCATCCCATTTTGTGTAAGATGGGAAGTGAGTTATTGAGTCAAGGTCCCCTACTGTTATGGGAATGATTTCTTTTATTCTTAATTTTTTCTTAATCAAGAGAACTGGTGATGTTTACCCACTCAGCCGTGTCAGAAACTGCTTATTCATTCCTTTTTTCATCTTTTCTCTCTTTCTGAAAAGAACCAACTGAAAATGTCTCAAAATCCTGACAAGCCACATACCAGTGAAGAAAAGTTGAGTGGTTTAGAGGATGGCCAAGAGGAGACCTTGGACAACCCAGATCAGTCTATCAGAAAACGAATACGACAGAGTGCTCCAGGTTCGCACAGAGATGATACGCTGAAGTGTAAGCAAAACTGCTTTGTAAAAAAAAAAAAAAAAAAAAAAGAAATTCTGGGGTTTTTTGGTGGAGGTAATCATGGCGTTTTATAGCGTTCTGTGCAAGTTTGACTGTTTTGCAATTAAATATACTCCTGGTCATTTACTTTGAAACTGTAACACCTTTCTCCCCATTTTGTTTTAGTACTTAATTGTACATGATAACAATGTTGCTCTAAGCCAAGTATATCTTAAATACCTTTGCGTGTCTGCACTCACGGAAAGTATAAGCACTACTCCACTATATTCTAGCTTAACCGTTACTGCTGTTTGCGTTATCAGCTGAACCTTCTGGATCGTCGCAGCCTCTGTTCCTGCTGCAGGGCAAGGAAGGCTGTCGTCAGCTAAGTAATGTCCTGTCACCCCCTCCCAATATGGATGGAAAGTTGTGTATTTAATCATAATACTACTACTAGTGTCATGCAGGAGTGCATATTATTCCTAGGGCGTATTTTAATTTGTTGTTCTGCTTTTAACATGAGAAGCTGGATGCAATATGGCTACCGATTGTTTCTGGCAATCTATAGATAAAACCAAGAGGAATGTTTCTGGTCCCAGGGATTCAGTTCAAAAAGGCAGAATTGCTCAGATAACTAGTTCCAAATTCTGTAGAGAGCATCTCTGCATGATTTTCTTTGTTGCATTCTTTTTGTTTTTTCATAGCGTTCATTATTACTTGAGGTTTAGCGTTGTGTTTAGTGTCATGTTACACAGAGGAGATGTTCTGAGGGACTTTATATTCTTACCTCTTGCTGGTTGCCTGGTAGGAAACGCAGTGTATGTATGGAGAAAGGCCATGAACACGCTAAAGTATAAAATGCGTAGCAGAGTCTTGCACTGCATTGTACCGCAAAGAAGTCATCGGTCTCAAGCCTCTTCCCCTCTTGTAAGGGAGCAGATATAATACGAGAATGAAGTAACGTGATTTACGAGCATTCTTTGCTAAATGAAAGTGTCTTAGCTTTTAGTGCATCCACTGCTAGAGTGAGGTCATTTGGCAGTTGGACAAAAGCACTCTCATTCAGCTGTGAACTTTCTTGTCCTGCTAGTTCTTCTCAGAATATCAATCCCTGCTGTGTTCCCAGAGTCACTCTCCAAGATTAAGCTCCAAGCAGAAGGAAATAGGGTTTAAGAGCGCTGCAGAAAAAGAAAAAGATATTAATTAGTACCTTGGAACCATCCCATATGTACTTGGAACAGTTTTGAATGGCAGACAAGTGATGGACAGTTACTTTTAAAGGACCTTTTCTGTGCTACTGGCTTAAGACCAATCAAACTGGGTTATCAAATGAGGCAGACGTGATGGTTTGCCTAAAACTTATCTCAGTCAGCCCAGCCTATGAAGATCCCTGGTTCGTTTCTTTCATTTTGAGAACCAGGATGTTGCTCCTATGCCCAGATTGCAGTTGAAGTGAATCAGCTACAGAGAGGAATCGATCTGTTGGCAATTGCATTGTGGCTCTTTTCCCTGCTTCTGCTCCCTAGATGTTTCCTGGAGGAGCCGGATGGACCGTGCCATTCTTGTCTGCCTCACCTGAGGACACTCGTGATCCAGCCTTCTCCTTTTTCTCAAATAGCTGGACAGGGGAGGAACTGTGGCGCTTCTCCCAGCTTTTGTCAAGACACTGCAGGGCACCGACATGCTCTGCTTGCGCTGATGCTAGCACGGCTGGGGGGATCTTCACCACAAAGCATCTGGCAACAGGTTTCCGTTGGCTTCAGCGGGGACGGGATTACCCCCCTAACCAGCATGGCCCTTGGCACCTTCTCTGCCTTTATGTTGGCTTGGTTTTAGGGCTGTGACATTTCCTGCGCTACAGCGATGACATTGGTGTCCCAGGAGGATGTTACGTAGTCCAGAACACTGGACCTGTAATTCCAACTGCATCCAGGAAGCAAATTAAGTTTTCTGAAACTGTCCCTCTTCTACCTTCTAGATTTCTAAAGTCAGTCAATACTTGTGTCTCCTACCTGATGAAAACGGGCCATTTTTTTTCAGGTTTGGTGCTTCCTCCTACTGCTTGTATGCCCCAAGGCCCAATTTGAAGCTGCTCGTTCATCCTTCTCAGTCCCAAATGCCTGCCAGAGGAATAAGTCGTAGGCATTGGTGCTGGGACTAGGTCTGGGTGTCCTTTGTCACTTGGACGATGGCCGCTGGGGAAAAAGTTTGGAGAAGAGCCAGTTGCCCTGGAAGCAGTGAGAATAATTAGCTACTAGTGGTTTGCTGACTGCTTTAGAGGTGAAGTCGCTTCCTTGAAAAATGTAAGATTGAATTGGCAACATCTGCTCAATAATTGGGGAAACACTGCAGTGAAAATACTGCTATTTTTAATGATTTCTTCCTACAGTGTGGAGAAAGATGGTAATAAGCAATCCTAAAGAAGTGGGGGTTTCGGTGTGAGGTTTGTTTTTATTTTTTAAAGGAGCTGGATGGAACTTTGAAGTAATTGACAGACTGAGCCCAAAATGCCGACTTGGGTTCCCTCCTTTGTTTCCTGTAATACTCCAAACGTGCCACCCACCAGCTGGGAAGAAGGAGAGAAGGAAAGGAGAAGAATCTTCAGATGATACTGTCTTTTGGCTCTTTGTACTGTCAAGAAGGTGGAAAGGGTCCAAAAGTATTAGCAGACTTTTTTTCCACAGACTTTTATGGATAACTGTCTGACAGTTTAATTTATGTTGCAGCTAGTCCTCCTCGGCCTGTGTCAGTAGAAGAGCTCATGGAAACAGCTAAGGGAGTGACCAACATGGCATTAGCACACGAAATTGTTGTTAATGGAGATTTCCAGATAAAACCAGCTGAATTACCAGTACACAGGTAAGATTGTTACCAAACAGATACATAAATTAAACTTGGAGAACTGCAGAACAGCTGTGGTGGATCAGGTAAAGGCTCTGGCTAGTGTCTTGTTTGGCAGCGCCTGACAAGAGATAGGGAAGATCGTAAGAAGAATGTAAGCGTGCTGACTCCTCAGAAAAGCGTGTGTGTGAAAGTTGAACCTCTTGGAGCAATTGTTTGGGCATGTGTGGTGCGAATCCCAGTGTGGGGTGGTTTCTGTTGGTGTCCCCTGGTCCCAGGAGCCTGAGACTGCAGTCTTCTGAATACCCAGCTGCAGCGGCAGGTAGTGCTCTTAGCATCTTGTAGGCTTTTCGCTGCCTGTGGGAGTAAAGCGAAACTGGTCATTTTAATGTTTTCGGACCCTAATGTCTTTCTCCAAGGATTTTTTGGGGGAAGAGTTTCCTATGTTTTATTAGGTTGGTGCTTTCTCCTTTTCAGTTTGAAGTCTTTACTTCTCTTTCTGACCTACAGTAATTCTGTCCCCTGCTGAGAGGGGAGAGGGAGAATAGAAGAGGCCTTGACATCCGGTCACATATTGACCAGCGTAGCTGATGGCTGGTCACATACTGGCCCGTGTAGCTGACCCAGTCCTATCAACAGATACTTCACCTGCTGTTCCTTTTTCTTTCACGCACACAGAGGGATGTGGCTGACAATGTATTTCTTGGGTTAATTTGTGAAAGCTGAGTGCATATTTCATGAAGAAACTTGGTCTACATTGGAATCAGGGTTGTCTGTAAGTGTCTACATTTGAGAGAGAGACCCCAGAGCACATTATGGGTGCTGCAGGAGAACATGCTACGGATGGCTCTTAGAAGACTGGCATTGTTTGTCCCCTACAGAAAGTGATCATACTGAGACAAAAGGTCTGGTGCCCATCTCCACCAAAACAAGGTGATGGTGTTAGTAATGAGAGGACGTTGCATGGAACTAGAATTGTCCCTGACTGAAAAGGTAGCAGTGGGAACCATCTCATCTTCCCTTCCCACCTGGACTATGATCACCTGATCACGAAGCAGATGCGTTGCAGAGGTCACCTTGCTCAGGAGTGCCCCTGGGCTGCATGATGGGCCAGGCCTGCTTTAGCACAAGGTCCCTGTGTTTGGCTTTTGTGAGGGTTTTGGTTGCAGCTATTTCCCTCCTGGAAAAGAAAGAGCAATCCTTTAGATTTGGCTAGAAGAGGGACTCTGGAATCTTCCTTGGATTAAACGTGTTGTGTGTGGCCCCCACAGCTCGAAAGTGCGTGTAGACGAGTGGTTGGAGGAGAAGGCAGCGGTGACTGTATCTGCAGTCGGATACAGGGTCAGTCGAACACACCTTGGCTGGCCTTAGAGGGCCACAGGGCGAAGTGCCTCGGCGCTGCTGGAGCCTCAGCTGCACGGTTTTAGCTCTTTAGTCAGAGCCCCGGGGACCTGGTGCCTGCGTGTCTACCTGTCAGCATTTTACTTCTTCGGTGTTGAAATTAAACGTGCTGTGAACGGGAGCCTGCCTGCTGAAGAGGAGTAACTTAAAGTATTTTGAATTAGGAATTGGTACTGAAGCAGTGGAATTAATTTGGGTTTTTTACACAAACTGACCTGGGCCTTTACCTCAGAGCAGTTGCAGTATTTCTGTGTGTCAGGGAAGTTACTTCATTTCTGTTAGGTGAAAGGAGCATGAATACTGGTCTCTTGTAGACAAGCTGTAATTTTGTGATTCTTTTTTTTTTTCCCTTCTAGTTGTTTACTTTAGAGGTAGCATATGACAGATACTTTAAAGGATTTTAATTTGTAGCTGCCTTTGCTTGTGTGTAACCCTTTATTAGGATATAAGCCATTACAAATCCTGTGTCCAGTTTTTCTTGCTTTTCTGAATAATAAAATGACAGATCTCTGTTAATTGTCATATATTCATTATTACATGATGCTCATATTATTACATGCTGTTATTCAGGAGGTGCAGGTTATCTTTATCAGGTGATGCAGAGACAAGTAGTATTCTCTTTAACTGGTCTTATTTGCCCACAGCTTAGAAAAAAAAGTAAGAGATATTGTGCATAAAGCTTTCTGGGATTGTCTGGAAGCTCAGCTAAAGGAAGATCCACCAACATATGACCATGCAATTAAACTATTGGGAGAAATTAAAGAGGTAAGGTGATGTAATATAAATGTAAATTGTTGAATTTGAGTAGCTGCATTGATAAGAATGAGCAAAACTGGTTGAAGTTTGGCTGTCCATAAAGGACTCTTGATCTTTTTCATTACTGTATCATTGTCCGTGAACATACATAAGTTGTTGAACCCCAGAGGAGAAATTTGAATGTAAAAACAAATGCAAAACCATGCAAGATGAATAAAAGGTAAATAATACTAGGAGGGAATGAGAAAAACGTGGCAGAGAAAGAGTGGGGAGGGGGGGGGAACGAGAAAAACGTGACAGCAGTCTTTGATGTGTAGAAGTAATGCACTGTTGAAAACTTTCCATTGCAGAATCTCCTGTCTTTCTTGTTGCCGGGTCATACGAGACTGAGAAGCCAGATTACCGAAGTTCTTGATCTGGATTTGATAAAACAGGAGGCAGAGAATGGGGCCCTTGACATTTCTAAGTTGGTTGAATTTGTTATTGGGATGATGGGGACTCTCTGTGCTCCAGCTCGAGATGAAGAAATTAAGAAACTGAAAGATATTCATGAAATAGTTCCTCTGTTCAGGTACTGAAATGGTATTTATTAGCCATGTTGAGAGTCCCTTAAATAATTTTAGATGTGGTGGGGGTTTCCAGCAGAGCAACCTGCAAATCTTTGGGGGCGGAGAGGGGGGAGGGGGCGGGAGAAACAAAAAACAGGGAAAGGGATGAGTGGATGTAGTTGTGGGTGTGAGGGGGGGAGATGTTCCAGAAGTCTTTAACAAGGACCCTCTTTGTTCTGGTGAATTGCAGTATTTATCTGGCTCTTGCATGTCACTGGAGGACATTTAATTAAATGCCAAATGCATATAAGCCTGAAGATAGCAGGTGAATGGGCAGTTCCTACCAGAATTTAATACCAACAGCAGAAGGGGCGGAAAAAGCAAGGAGGAGCATAGGAAAAAAGTATTGTTCTCCAACCTGTTCTTCCTTTCCCCCCAGTCTGAGGTCTCTCTAACCTCCACCCCATATATACTCCCTGTGTAATGTCCTTTCGGTTCTAAGGGGAGTGTACGCACCACTCCTGGGACCGTAGAGGCTTCTGCTTTGTCGCCATGTTCTCAGTTGAACAGCTCAAGGCCTCCAGAGTTAGAGGAAATTTTATTAACCTTGTTGTTTTCTAATTTGATAAGCTTTTAAGAGCTCAGGAATGACTTGGCAGAAATATTGCCAGTAGGAGTTAGGTTGCTTTGAAATTTAGGTTTTGTGGGGGATTTTTTGTTTGGTTGGTTGTGGGTTTTGTGGGATTTTGTTTGTTTGGGGGGTTTTTACTGTTGGGTTTTCTTGGTTGGTTCTCCCCCCTTGGTCTTGATTATTCCCTTCCCACTGAGGTTGGCTTTATAGGCTGCCAACAGTATGCAAGCTTGGAACCCAGATGTCTTCTTATGTATTCAACATAGGATATTGCACATCCTGGGAAATATAATCTACAGGGCTAGTAAAGTTAAGTCCACGGAGGCTTTTTTACGGGACAGTAAAGTATTTTTCCTACTTGGAAGAGGCATGTGATGCACGTACATGCTTGCTCAAGCTTTCTCTCTGTCTCTTGCTCTTAAATCGTTAAGCATCCTGTAAACATTTTCCATGCATGTTTTTGCTCTTTCCTTAGACAATCTGTAAGAAATCTTGTAAACAGGACCTCTTAAACGTCTGCAGCCTTGAATAACTTTTTCTGTTTGTTTGTTTAGAGCAATTTTCTCTGTATTAGACCTAATGAAAATGGATATGGCAAACTTCGCGGTCAGTAGTATTAGGCCAAAATTAATGCAGCAGTCTGCTGAATATGAAAGAAAGAAGTTTCAAGAGTTTCTTGAGAAACAGCCAAGTATGACTTTGTTCCTTTCTTTCTTCCCCTCTAACCTCCCAGTAAACTGCGTGTCTTTGCTTGTAGATCGTGAAAAAATACCATAATTTTTTTATAAGTTCTAGAATTCATGTGGTAAATGACACCTTGTGCCCCAAAACTGTGGTTTGCAAAAATCTGCTGAAACAAGCGTTCTGCATTTCGTACACTGGAGTTGTGTTTCATTTCGATACAGTGTAGGGCATAATTAGCTAGCAGCATCTCACCTCCGATTTCCTGGAGCTGCGTGGTTTTAATTTTGGTTTGGATGTTCCGTTTAATGCAATAAACAAAATGCATTTTCATAAATGCAATGTGCTGATGTCATGGGTACTAGGAATAGTAGCTAATGGGATTATTTGGAAATTAGTGGTGGGAAAAAACTAACTTTGAAAAGGAATTTTCTTAACCAGGCTTTTTTTTCTTTTTCCCTGCTCTTCCAGATTCTTTAGACCTTGTCACAAGGTGGTTGCAAGAAGCAGCAGATGATCTTGCAAGGCTGAGATGTAAAATGTTGCCTCCCCACTGTAGTGACGATGGTGCTGCTGGCGGAGCTTCCGCCTTGTGCTCCACCGCTGTACAGAATCAGGCCTATCTGAAGCTCCTGAAGTGGGATCACGTAAACAGGCCTTTTCCAGAAGTAGGTATTTAACAGAAAAATTGTTCTCTGTGCTTGTTCTACTTTGCTGTTTCTGGGATGTAACAGAAGCTCTTTGGACTTGTAGCCTCGCAACAAGTACAACACTAAAACATTTATCTCGTGATTGAGAGCTCTTGTAGCTCTTCTAATAGGTACTTCTTCAGTAGTGAAACTTAGTTGGACAAGCGGAGTTAATTCTTTTCATTTTGTTCCCGATACTCGCCTGCCAAGCATCTGTTGCTCTTTTCTGTGGCTTTGCCTTCCCTTCACTGCCGCAAGCAGGGAGGCATCACGCTGTTACTCCACGGCCCAGCGGTACCGACTTTGTTCTGTGCTGGCTTCCCCCTTCTTTGCAGACGGTGCTAATGGACCAGGCCCGCTTTCAGGAAATACAGCTGGAGCTGGAGCAGCTCCTCTTGACTGGGACCATCCTTCTGGTCACGTTCAGCGCAGCGGGCTCAGCACTCCTCGATATGCCTGGATTTGCGGAGAAAATCAAAACCATCGTCAAGGTGCTGCTGACAGGAATGCATCTTCCGTGAGTAGTGAATAATCCGGTCACAGAGGGGCAGGTGTAGGTCTCTTTTCAAGCTAGTAAATAATCAGTTTAAGCCTGTCTCTGCCTGTGGACTGCAGAATGTGTAGAGGGAGTGATGAGGGCTTTTTATGAGCCCAGGCTGACCATTTTTATTCAGCTTAGACAGAACTGTCTTTTCTTGCCCCGTTGTTTTCCAGTACATACTTGCTCCTTTTTTCAGGGTATATTTTCCTGGTTGCCATATGAGAGTGCAGGCAGCCAGCCATGCTGACAGCTTGGGGCAGGCTCCCTCGAGAATTTGAGTGTGGGTCAGTAAGCTGCTTGCGGATTTCGAGTGAGCGCGGGGCACGTGATGGGTTGGTAACGGTTCGTTGCAGTAGCCAGAGCTCTGTGTAGGCAGAAAGCCAGCTCTTATCTGTATGGATTGTTCAGGCTGGAGATCTTTAATGCCATCCCACTTCCCTGTTTGATATCTCAACTTTAGTTTTCATCTATATAAAATGTATTATTCCTTATAGTTCTGGCTTTATCTGGATTATGCTTCTTCCATTACGTTTGGAAATAAGGCAACTGTAATTGGATAGTTTATTTTAAAAAAAATGTGAGAAAAGTGAATAACGTTGGTAGCTAAGTAATGCTCTGCTCCGCGTTCTCTAGCTCCTTTAACCTGCAGGAATCTTTGGCTACCGTCGGCGAGAAGGTGTGTGCGGAAGTTAACAGCTGCCTTTCCCAGCATGGGTTTACACCCTTCTCAGCTGAGAGAGAGGCCGTTCTGAAAGGACAAATCCAGGCAGCGGCCAGCCCGGATAACACCGTCTGCAAGCTCATAGGTACGCTCCTCCAGGGACCACTCGCCTGGCTTCGTGAAGCTGGTGGTGGCGTGGTTTCTCATTGCATGGTTTTTATCCATTTTATCTCATTTTATCCATTTCAAATACTCATTTACTATGTTCAGGCTTTCTGTGTTTTACATGAGATGAGACTATTTCTAATTGACTCTTTCTTTTGAAAACAAACCAAAACCCTTGGTCCAATTTTTCCAGATTCTCGAATTCAAAAGTTTCTGGAGAATTATCTTGCATCTAGTCACCAGAAATCATTACCTGCCGTTCCTGGAGGATTAGGCCCTATTCAAAGAGAGCTGGAAGAGATTGCTGTCAAGTACGTTCGTCTCGTCAACTACAACAAAATGGTCTTCAGCCCTTACTATGACGCGGTCCTTGGCAAAATACTGTCTAAGGAAGAATCCCAACTTGTAGGGAAGTCAGAGGAATCATAAAACCCGTTTGTATGCTACCGATACGGTATTGTCAGCTGTTTTAAAAAGTTGCACCAATATTTGTCTAGGAAAACGGCTTTCCATGTAAATACTGGTTCCTTTTAATTCACTAGTGATGACTGATGAGGAAAATATGTGAGATGCAAAAGGGGTTCTGAAGTAAATGATGAGAGCTTCCTTTTTAATGTAAGTATGCAACCTGGGGGGATGTCTTGGTAGTTTTGTGGCTACAGTTTTTAGATTTTTGAGCTGATGCTAGGTAGGACAAGTTTAAGAACCAAACTTTGTATTTAAGTGGCTCATTTTAGGGCATTTTAATTTACTGTGAATTTGGTTTGCTTAATCCAGAGCAAATTAGCAGCAGGCCTTCCCAGAAGGGTGATTTGGCTTTAAAAAAAAAATCTTACTTTAAAGAAGTAAGCTAAAATTCTAGGTAAGTGAAACTTCAAGGGGCAAAAAACAAAGCCAAACAGCACTTTACTGAAACATGATGGTTAGTATAGTAGACTACTAGTTTTTTCTGTATTTTACTGCATTTTTAATAGCATTTTTTTGCTGTTTACCTGCAGATGTTACAAAACACATATTTTTGTAGCAAATTTTCTGGTTATTGGGTAACTGTCCTCTGCTATGTACAGTACTTACAAAGGTGGCAATCTTATAGATTGCAGCTGTATTTATCTCTTGTAAAGACTTCAGAAGGGCAGAGCTAAAATGTTTTGATAAAAGTGGCATTTCTTACCTTTTTTTTTTTTGCTAGTAGTTTACTCCTTTTTATGTGAAATACTAATTTTAAAGTAAATATTTGTCATTTTCGGAAGGTGGATTTAAAGTGTGTGAAACTTTAGGCTGAAAATTTTACTTGTTTTTTTAAAAACTAGAACTGGAGATGGTTACATATTCAATCATATCTTCAAAAATGTCCAGGAAGTGCAGAGCACTATTGGAAGCGTAAGTGATTTTAATGTACTGTGAGAATGATTTAATGTTATATGATTTAATGTGAATACACAGGGAATATTTTCAGTAGAGGACTTTTTTTTCACTTTGTAGATGTATTCTTGAAACTTAAAGTATTTGTAGGTCTTGAATTTAATTAGCTACATGTTGTACAGATGAGTGTTCACAGAAGAGCTCAGTGATCTTACAGCCTTGCTGCAATTTCAGACTCAGCTAGGAGGTAAGTACCTCCGCAACTTTCCCCGAGTTGAGCACAAAGCTGTATCGCAGTAATCAAAATTTGATGATTTTATGAAAGCAAAGCTAGAAACAGTAAGTGTCCCACGTACTAGACTGGGCAAAATAGAATATGTTGTCTTCTTTAAAAGGAAAACAAGTTAACGTAAAATAAATAAAGAGAAGGGCCCTTTTATTGCTGACATCCAGGAGTTTTTTATTAATAATCAACCAGCCAACCAAAATATCAGAATTTCTAGAAGGAAGCACTTGATTATGATTCAGTGTTGATGCTTCCCTTCCATTTTTCCTTTAAATGTCAGCATGGATATAGCTGCACTAACTTTGAGTTTGGAGGAAGGTGGGGTAATTAAGACCTTTTATGCTGTATTAGCCCGTGCAACTGTAAAACAAATCCTTTTTCTCATTCATTACAAACCCCCTTCACTAAGGGAAAGGAAACCTCACCACAGCCCCGTAAGAGATCACCAGCCCAGACAAGTGATTTTTCTCTTGGCTAAACATACTCAGATAGTAAAATGGATGTCTGTCTTGGAATCTTCCTTTGATAACTTCAAAATGAATAGGTCAGTTAGCCAAAAAAAAAAAAAAGCTCCAATTAGGTTTTGGTGTGGTCTAGTTCATTGTTTGAATCAGCAAAGGATACTACAGAGGTCTTCGAGATTGCTGCATCGGCTTACTGTACTTTGTTATTAGTGCAGGATCCACCTCAAAATACAGCTCCAAAAATTAATTCAGGAGTCTGTAACAGAAGAGCTACCACAAACAGTGTTGCTAGAGGAGTAGGAAAAATAAATAACCAAGACAAAGCTATTTTTATTTTTGTTAACTGAGAGTTGCAGGAGTTAGAAATTGCTGCCGTTGTATTTTCGTATTGCTTAGAAGCTGCCTTTAAAGGCCCCTGTGAATTATGCACACGACAACAATTTGGATGCTGTAGGGGATGATCACAAGGAGGGGGGAGGAACAACATCACGGTGAAACAACATACTTCGAAAAGCCTTTGACAAGCACGTGACTGAGGCCAGAGTGGATGGGACCGCCATGTCAGTGGGTAAATGCTTGGCCTGGGAGATGGCTGCTCCCAGCTCTGGAATTCGGCGTCCAGCTAGCCCTGGCTGCCAGCTCCTGCTTGCTCTGACATGAAGCACCGACTGTGCTGCCACTAGCGCACGTGTACTGCTCGCAGGGCCACTGCGGTGACTCCCGTCTCTCCTTGCAGCAGGGTTTGAGCCGAAGATTTCATGTAGGAAAAGTGCAGCACCCGCATCTGTGTCCAGTCTCACCTCTGGGGTGCACGCGGAGGGCAGGAGTGGCTCTGGGGCTGGGCAGTGTAGGCTTTTCACCAGTTAAAGATCTAAAGGGACTGTAATAAGTGCCCAGGAGTGCAAATCAGAGTAGTGATTTTCCCAGGTTGTTTGTTTTGTGGGTTTTTTTTGGTTTGTTTTTTTTTTTTTTTTTAGACAGGGGTTGATAAGTAGTTTCTCTGCATCCTCTTTGAAAGAAAGAGGGAGATATGATTAAATTTCTGGGCCCCTCACTGCAAGAAGGACATCAAGGCGCTGGAGCGTGTCCAGAGGAGGGCAATGAAGCTGGTGAAGGGTCTGGAGCCCAAGTGCTGTGAGGAGCAGCTGAGGGAGCTGGGGGTGTTTAGGCTGGAGGAGGCTGAGGAGAGACCTTATTGCTCTCTGCAACTACCTGAAAGGAGGGTGTAGTGAGGTAACGAGTGGTAGAACGAGAGGAAACGGCCTCAAGCTGTGCCAGGGGAGGTTTAGGTTAGATATTAGGAAAAACTTCTTCACTGAAAGGGTGGTCAGGCATTGGAACAGGCTGCCCAGGGAAGGGGTTGAGTCTCCATCCCTGAAGGTGTTTAAAGAACAGAGAGATGCGGTGCTTGAGGGCGTGGTATAGATGGACTTGGCAGTGATGGGTTAACGGTTGGACTCGATGACCTTAAGGGTCTTTTCCAACCTTGATAATTCTATTTTATTCTAAATGGCGAAGCAAAAAATTAATTCTAGGGTGGATAAGGCCCAACCCTGCCTTCGTGTGAGCATTTACATGGTTATACATGCGCTGTTCCGCCTTTTAGTCTGGGCGATACTGGAGCGCTGACCTACCGTCACCGCTGCGGCTGGGGGCCGGAATGTTGTTGTCCGAGCAGCTGAATGGCCTGTAGCCCACAGGTTCTCCTGGTCCTGTCGGAGTGCAGCTCAGAAGAGGCAATTACAAGTTCAAAGCTACAGTCTGCATAGGAACTGCTTCCAAAGCTCATACCATGTTTTTGTTAGCTTGCTTGAAAATAAAAGGTTAAACTACGTAGCTAATATATTAACATTTACCTTTGTACATTATTAAGTGGAAGACCAATGCAGTTATCCAGGAAGGGGCTGTGTTAGCCAGTACTCCTGGGCAATCCACCCTAGAAACGTACCGAGTTTGTCTTGCGTTGCTGTCTTCTTCCAACAGTCGTGGAATTAAAAGCAGAAGTATACTGTATCCTCTAGAAAAATGGAAGAAAAGCTAATTCTAAGATGTATGCTCTGATCGGTTTCCTGTGATGGTCTTACTAACATCGCTTTTGAAGTGGCTGAGTAATATTTAAGTAACTCCTTGTGTTTGAATAAAACCAGAATGAGGCATGATGTTACGGATATCCTTTTATTTTAAAGGAATGTGTTTTTCCATTTTCAACTACAAAACAGATTCCATACATTCTGCCATAAATAAAAACGAACAATAAGGCAGGACACTACATGAACAAACTGAGAACAACTGTTTTCCAGAAAATGTGAATTAAAAATGCTTCACAAGTATAAGCCATCCAGTTTTTAAAATAAAACTGTTGAAAACCCACAAGATTTCAAGTGGTAGATGTCAACACCCTTGAAGAACAAAATGCCGTTTTGACATTTTGCACTTTTGGTTTTGAAAACCTAGTTTTGTTCAGAGCACATTCTAAGGTTGTTCTGGCTGTTTTCAGATCAAGAACCATATGGGAAAAGAGGCACCACAGTAACAAAACCATTTTCAAGATTTTTTTTTTGTTGTTTTTATTTTTGTTTTTTTTTGTTTGTTTGTTTGCAGCTGTCCCTTTTAAATGCTTGACTTTTAAGGAACTGACGGACTCAACGCAAGTCTTTGTCACAGTAGAACTCCAAACTTGTTTCACCGGATTCTCTTTTGCTGTCGTGCTCTGTAAATGTCATGTACAGGGGGAACTACGGATCCTTTCTCCTCATCGTCGTCAGAATCTTCGTGTGGTCTCTTAACAGCCTTATTGAGCATGGCGTTATTTTCCACAGGTCCGTTGCCTTCCACAGCTATTTCAGGTAGGCCTCCGGTAATGATTCGTACAGCTTCATCAACAGCTTTAGAAAGAGAAAAAGATTAAATTAATCTGTGAAACTAAACTCCCTGATTAGAACTAAGCATGCAAACCGGGATGCCAAGAGAGGTTTGTTGTGGAGATTTCTGGAGCAAACCCTTTTCCTACCCTGATCTCCTGCAAATGTTAAGAATTAAGTCTTGACTGCCTAAAACTCCGAGCTACAGCAAACGCTAATTATAAATTTATGCTGCTGCTTCAGCTTGAGCCCTTCCCTTGCACAGGTACCGAGGTCATTTGCAAGCTTAATAAAGCAGGCAAGCCTACGGGGGAGGCAGCAGGGCTCGTTCATGATTCACCAGAAAGTACGCAGAGCGAGTCCGCTTCTGCTTGGGAGCAGAGAAGGCTTCAAAACCACCCTGTGACATTTAAATAAATGCTTTATTTCCACTCGAACAGAAATCAAATCCTAGCTTGCTTTCTCTCCGGTTGTTCGCTCCTTAAACTAACAGAGAGGGTAAAAACCAGCACATGCTCATCTGCTGTAGCTTGCATGAAGCCTGGAGTAGGGATCTGTCCTCCCTATATTTCAGAACTCCACCTTCTTCTGAATTTTTCTCAAGTGCTGCAACAATGTGCGTCAGAGTTACGCCTACCAATGACCTTACCGTGCTGCAAATTGGTACTTTAATGTTACAGTGCTGCTAGAAACAAAGGCCCTTCTGCTCATATTCTGAAAAATCTTCATTTCTTTCTTTTAATGGTTGCCACATTAAAGAAGCAGCTGGGGATTTCCAGCTTTTTTACTTTTTCTTGATCTCCCCCGTTAAATGTACAAATATCTCTATGGAGATTCCAGCCTACAAATGTAGCCAATTCAACAGTGTACTCTTAAATAATAATTACACATCGGTAAATGAGGTCTGGATTTTAGACAGCAACATCCGTATGTAAAACAAAGTCATGCGCAGCAACATCACAGACTCTAGAGCAAACAAATCACTTACTGTCTGGCAGTTTGCATCTTCTAAATATCTCCATGAGCTCATCCACTTGAACAAAGGGACCCTGGTTTGTTAAAAAAATAAATAAATAAAAAAGGTTAGAGTATTTTAAATAGAGTGATTGGCAGATACTGTGGTTCTGTCAAAACAGACTCTCCTCTATAACTTTTTGAACTTTTCATTCAAACCAACCTGAAAGCAAACAGGAGGTGGCAGGAGCTTCATGAGAACTACGGCCGCTGGTGGAACCGGGAATACCCCACCGGGGACGGGATGTAAACCGGGAGCTGTGGGAAGAAACACTGCGTCAAGCCAGTGCAAGACAGCTAGGCCTGAACTGCTTTTGCAGCAGCATCGTTTGATGCAAATAATTACTACCCTGTCACTTTTGCCTCTACTAATTACAGACTCTGCAGTCAGTGAGCTGACGTCTCTGAGCAGTGGCTCTAACAGCTTATTACCCTTTAGCAGACCCCAAACGACTTCTTTCCATGTGTGACCTTGGTTTTAGGTGAAATACATATGCCTTTAGCGATCCAATTAAATAACAGCCTAAAATGTAAGTACCTGTTTAGATGACTGAAAAGTAGGAAAGTCTGTGATTAGGTTTGCTAAATACGCAGTTAATGACTTACTGCCAGGCGAAGCGCAACCGCTTCCGACTGAACGTTTGACTTACGTGCTAAGTGCCTTGGCTGGAATGGAATCATTTGTTGCGTGTCCGGTTTGGGGTATTCCGGTTTTCTGTCTACTTCGTCTTTGAGAACAGGCACGATGGAAGGTGCAACCACAGGGTCTGGAATTATAGCTGCCAGTTTGGCACGGGAGACATCCTGCGAAAGCCAATTAGAGAGCTCTGTACTTGGCAGGATCACGTTGCTTGTTTCAATTACAGAACAAAACATCTCTAGACCAGTGGCTCGGTCTCACTTTGTCAGAATTACAATTTCAGATGTCCCCTTAGAAGACCATCTGGGCAAAACTTGCGTATTTTCATCAAACATTTAGTCCTACAGTGCCCCAGCTGGAGTGGAAACACTTGGTTTTGTTACAGAATGGGACCATATCTGTAATTTTTGAATGGCTCCTTTTTTAGGTTAAAAAGATTTAAGTGAACAGGTGCAGACCACTAGGCCTTCACAACTATCATTTCTCCCTCATTTCATTCCCTAGATTGCTTTAGCTGGAAAAGCAAGCGAGCATAAGGCAGTCAGCGGGCACACAGAGCATCAGTTCAAACGGGATTACGTTTTGGCGTGTTGTAAGCAACAGAAATCAGCCCACGGGCTGAAGCATCGTAGGCACGCCACCTCGCACGCGTTTATCGAGATGCGCTCTCTTGTAAGCGGACCTGTAACTTCAAAATAACTTTGTCCCGATTGCATTAAAAGAAAAAAATAGTGGCTCAATGTGACTCTTATTTTCACACATCAGATTATTTTACAACTGTGAGGACCGACTATTCAGCTGCTTTGCTAACTTCGATGACTTCCGTATTTTTCAAAAATCACTTTTCTGTGTAAGAAGTAAGTGGAAGCCGAGTGACTATTTTTCAGACATGAATTGAAGGTTCGTGTAAATGGGAAGCAGCAGTTCCTCCAACAGAGCTGCTTCTGCCTCTCTGGCAGCCTATTCTACATCATGCTTGGGAAAAAAAAAAAAAAATCAATTCTGCAATTTTATTCTGCTCTAATAGTTTTCCAAAGTGTTATGTCCTTCCACATGACTAAAATAGTAATTCAAATACAGGTGGTCAGAAGTGAGACATGAGAGCACCAGATACAGGTGTCTGGCCTAGTCTTCATATTTGGAATAGCAGCACTGAAGCACTTTAACCATATTAAAACCTGAATAAAAAGCAGGCAACGCCTGATCTCTGCAGATCGTGCTCCTCAGCCATTTGCAGGAACCATCGGGGCTGCCGCCTGTTGGTTTTGATTCGGTTCTCAATGGAACGAGCGGAGTTTTGCCAACCAGCGTGGACGGGCAGCCAGCGATGTTTCACACAGATGACCTGATTCTACAAACTCCCGAAAGAATTGTGGGTTTTGAAGGTGCTCAGGTTTGAGTCTGAAATGGAGGCCTGTAGCCGGGCAGTGACGGCACCAACACGTCGGCCTTCCCACGGCAAGATGAGGTAAATGCCAATACGCGAAGTTGCACCTATTAGTCAGTTCCTCGCTCCTTTTGCCCTGGGCCGTCAGCGCCCGAGACTTCGCTGCCCAGCGCCCGCGTCCCTGGCAGGGGCCCCGTTAGCTCACCTTCTCTCTCTAGTCTTAAGCTGAAAGTTAAATTCATCCCCAGTACGGGATGAACCTGGGTGGAGTTACAATACGCTGGCCCTCAACTTTCATTCTGGCCTGACCTGGCAGTGATCCAGTTAAAGAGTAACAGCCCAGTTCTGCTTGCGCTGAAGGACAGTGCCAAAAAGCAGCTGGAGCAAACCCGCTAGAGAGGGCGGCAAGGGCAGACAAGCAGGAGGAAACACACCCGATTTTACCCGCTTCTCTGGCAAGGAAAAAAACATAAAGCGAGCCCTAAACAAGGAATTGCTTAGATTCGCTAGGAGTGAAAGGAGTAACAGCAAAATTAAGTGGTCTCCACTTACCTTATAACCGAGGGCTTTCAGTTCGCTAGCAGAGCAAGGGTACAAATCCATGAACTTATACCTGTCTACCAGCAGAGCTGTTTCTTTACCCTCATATTCTTCCTTGAATGCCGTAAACCTCCGTTTTTCAACTTTCAGTATACTAGCTAGATCACCAATGTTACTTTCAAAAGCTAAAAACCGAGCCCAGATTTCCCTGTAAAAGAACAGAAAAACAGACGGCTGCTGAAAGCGCAAGAACCACTGATCGCAACCCAATCAGATAACACACGAGAGGAGAGAGTCAAAGGAAGCGATCGGGGAACACATGGCCATTTCTGTGATTTCCTTTAGCTGCATCTATAACATGCATTACCTTCCCAGTGCCGTACATAACTTCCGTACAAGCTTTCAATCTAGCGGATCGTAAAGGACTTTGTTACGGAAAGGAAAGGGTTACTGGAGTAAATGACCTCAGCACTTGAGGCAAGCTTTGACCATCAATGTAAGGTGCACAATTAGACTTTACTCATCCCGCTACACCGAATTTCACTCTGATCCTGATACGTGAAGGACTTTTCAACAGAGATTGTGACTTAGGTCATCTGCAGAGACTGCCGTACTCCAGCAGGCAAGAGCAATGCCCTGTGATGCAACAGGCACGACTTCAGAATTTTACACAGCCCAGAATGCATCTAGTTACTGCTTATTTCTTTGTGGAAAATCTCATCTACAACTTAAATGACATCTGACCACATTTCCGGACTTGATTCAACTTTCATTTTAGTTTTGGAGTTCACCTTTGAAGATCCAGTTTTAAAATTCTCGGGTTTTTTTGTACTTTTAAAATGAACAAACCAATATTTCTCACGAAAGATCAGAATTAAAGAGCAGAATGAACGTGCACAGCAGCGTGATGTTTGCTCTCTTCGTTCTGATGCCGACGTCTACCAGAATAATCATGGTGCACACTTGGACTGCAAGGGGCTGGATAAGCATTTGTTCAGAGAAATAAATTTAAGGAGTAGTAATGAAAATGTGGCGGTGAGTGGTTAATGCAAGCATTTTCTGGTTCTTTCCCTGTTTTGTTTTCAGTTGGCCGGGAGCCGTTCAGCATTCTCCTCCCTAAGTTCCCGCCTCACCTTCTCTAACAGAAAGCTCCCGAGGGATGTTCTCCGCTCCCTCTCCCCAGCTAGCCACGTGTCACTAGCCACGTGTCACTAGCCACGCCGCCTGCTCACACCACTGAATCCCTGCGGCGCGGGGCAACTCCGCTCTCTATCCTCATCAGTCCTGCACCAACCAGCCTCTGAAGTCAATAAATGAATGAATTTCACCGCAAGTGGGACAGGGGCTTCCACAAATCTGTCAGTTGTTGCTATTTTGCACAGCATGAAGAGGGGAAGGAACATCTGTACCTAATTTGGTCCTGCTGTTCATTTTTCTAACCTCTTGGGGATGTTCGTAGTTGGAAGGGGTTATGTATCTTTTTTAGTGTAGTGAAACTGCTTTTGCAGACGTACCCAGATTTCTCAGGTGGAAGGCTCCCTGAAGTTAAAACACGTTCAAACAAAACTCTTGTATTATTGTCCTCTTTAAAAATAGAAAGAAAAAAAGAAAAATCACACTGAGTAAAATATATTAAAAGACAATTTAAAATCATGTCTATTCAAAGAACTGTGTACATTGAATGAAATATAAGGCTGACACTCTGATACCTGGATTTGAATTTCAGTAAGTAGGAAAAAAATCTGAAAGCCTACATAAAACTTTACCAATGCTAAATTCTACTGTGAATTTGTTACTGGAAAATCCATTTTTATTGATAGCAACAAACCAATCCTAGTACAGGTTCTTTTATAACAGCACAGCTATTGCTTGGCATCTCTTCAGGATCTTTGGTTTTTTCCATTTTCTTTAATTATCACAATGGCCTATCCCGGTAATTTTAAATGTGGCCTTTCAGTTCAGTACTTTTCTTTTAAATATACTTGTATATTCCTCAGAAGTCCTCCCCAAATTACCAGACCTGGTTCCCAGTGAGCAGTCAGCCTTTGCACCCTGCCAGGAGGGGACAGGAGCGGCTGGTGGGTTTGTTCTGAAAACTGCTGGCTCTGCCCCGTCTCCCTCGCTGTGGATTTTACCGTATCTTACACATACGGAAGTTCCGTGACCAACTTTCTTGATTTTCAGCAAAGTCTGCTGGGTTGTTAAGACAGAGCAATACACTGGCAAGTTTTGAGATTTTTTTTTTTTTTTTTTTCTGACGGCAATCTATGGAAAGGCATTGCAAATATCCACGTAGATCTAAAATAATTCCTTGCAAAAGTAAATACACTTTGACTTGAAAAAACCCCTCTCCATTTACAGCTCACAGGAGGAAAAAAGCTCTAAATTTGTTCAAACTTTGAGAGCCTGAAAAAAAAAGGTGCTGTAGTCTAACAGGAGAGATTCATGTGCCTGGTGGCCACAGAACGCGCCAGGAGGTCGGAAGATCCGGCAGCCCAGCTACCTGCAGCCACTGCTCACACCAGCGGCGTGGAGGCCGTCTCACAAAACTGAGTCAGCAGTTCGTAATAAAAACCAGATTGCGTTACACCTCTGCGTTGTTAGGCTACAAATACTGAGCTAGAGTACTGAATACCTCAAGAAATACCTGAAAAAAATCTGAAAATCTCATGGGTACCTGGCGACAGGACTGGGCAGAGGAAGAGCCTGGGATGAACCGTTCTTCTCCCTCTTCTCTAATTCCCCATGAAGCGTGGACTGAGCCAGTTCCACGCGAAGGCCTCTGCCAGCCCCCGCTCCCTGCAGCAGCCTGGGCTTCCCCGAACGCCGTTATTAACTCCTGCGTCAGGGAATCCCCCGCAGCGACCTGCCGCCGCCACCCCACCCGCTGCCCGGGCCCGGGAGCTGCGTGCCTGGCCCCTGCCCTGCTCTTGGCACCCCAAACCTGCTCCCCGGCAACCTCCAAGCAGGACCAACTGTCACAATATTGTGTCCTGCTCATCTCATCCATTTGGGGAGAACGGGTTTCAACTAATTCTAGCAGGGACCAACTATCCATCACTCCTCTCATGCCGATTTCAGCCTCCTGTCGATCTTTTTCCCCGGGACACAGATTTCTCGGCGTGCTCCCCACCGTGCAGAGCAGATGCTGCAGAACGGCTGCAACGCAAGTGAGTTACAATTTGGAAAGTTCACTCTCTCCTATTCACTTGTATCCCCATCTGACGTCACTGCACTTCTGCAACTTCAGTAAGGACAAACCAGGAGGGTGTTTTTCCAAATTAACTGCTGAGCTTTATGAAGAGGTTTCATTGCTCTTCAAGAAGAATTAAAACTAAAATACAAAGAACTTGGCCTGAACCTACACTCACAGAGAAGGCAGATTAGACTTCTCAAAGCTTAAAGCTTACCATTAAGGTGAGAAAGGTAGTCGATATACGCCAGTACATATTCTGGAATGTCCCCGTATTTTTTCAGCCCTAGCTCAAAAATCTTGAAAGCCACAGACTTATCCTGCAAACATTAAAAAAAAAAATAAAAATGTTATTAGCTCCAGTGAGCTACGCACCCTCCTGACACTTCTTTGATATCAAACTGAGCATCTATGATTACCTTACTGCAATAATACTCCATTAAAGCTGCTGTCACGTAGACGTGATGGCGGGTCCGGGCATCCTCTCTTGCTTTCTTAAATATCATTCTTCCAGATTTTATGCCTTCTGCTCGCCTTGCAAATTTCATATATTGGATATAAACCTAAGGTTTGTATTAATATTTACATAGTATCAGTGCCAACAAAGAATATTAGGCTATAATAAAGTTTTAACTATATCTGAAATAATATTTAGTCAGTAATAAGCCAATAAGTCATAACAGAAACAAGACTCTGTCGTGCCTCTATGTTGTTTTGCTATAAATACTGAGGGAAAGCTTTTTATATACTTTTTTTTTTTTTTTTTAAAATGGACTATACCTAAGACTGATCCTCTGAAATGCCAATAGTTAATAATAACAAGGAAGGGGAGGTGAGTAGATGAGTGTAATTTACATACGCTGGTGCCTTCAGAGAACTCAAGGCTTACGGTAAAAACGGTAACTCCAGTAAGACACCTGGAAAGCTCCCGAAGAGCCAAAAGGCCCGACGAAGCATTTCACTGCACCTCATACAATCCAAGACACAAATCTTCCCGTCTGCATGTACTTATGCCCAATCAAGGAAATAATGCACGTGCTATTTAATTCAGTGGCCAATTCGTGATTTGCATTTCTTTGGAATTTAACTTTGCTCCACTCGGAATCAGATCACAAATACCAGCATTCCCCGACCAGGGGGAACTGGCCCATGGCTTCTCAGAAAATGCGTATTTAGGAAACAGTACAATCTGACTTGAATGAAGAGAACGTGTCAGTAAATGGACACCTTTCCTCGGACACTGATCTGTTGTTTAATTTTAGACCTCAGACCTTCTTTTCCCTTCTCACGCTTTGTCGTGTCTATTTAAACACGAAGTACCTTTTCGAGGGCAGGTTACTTTCTCACACCATTTGTTCAGTACCAGCACAGCCGGCACGACAATGTTCTTCACTATATAACTTAAGCAGATGTGCAGCAATGCTCCTTGATACTTAAGTGCCGCGTTACAAATTTATTTGCAAACTGCACGTACACAGTACAGTGTATTTCTATGTAGGGGAGACAATGGGCAAAAGCAATGTGGTTTTAATTAGTTAAGGGGAAGCAAAGTGAAATTTTAGTTGAGCCAACAAAACATACTCCAATTCTTATCAGCTGCATCATGACATCTTTAATGACTTTTATCTTCATTGTTTTTTTTAAGAGATTTTCCAAAAGAGACAGAGGAGAAAAGTGCACAACTTAGTGTATCTCAGGGCATTAAAGGCTGTCACTATCAACCTTGCTGAAATTTGAATCTAATTCTGTCCTCCCAGCACTCCACCTGCTCAATCACGCTTGCGACCCAACGAACTCTGTAAGTACTTCCCCAGTCTTGGAGCGTACTCGGTGACCACCCGCGCAAGCGCGGAAACACTCAATAGTGCGGATCATCTTACCAGAGTGGGATCAATGTCTTCGATAGCCAGGAGCCGGTTATATATGCTGTGTACTTTCTCATACTTCATTCGACTCTGAGTAAATAAGAAGGAAATACAGACGGGTTGGTAATACTATTATAAATGACTTGGGAGAGTGCAAAAATCAATCTGAAGGAAAACCCCCAAATTTTGGTTTCACTTTTCCCCCAGCTGAACACTATCTATGTCAGTCCCTTTACTCAGATGCATTTTTTGTCTTGTGCAGCCATTTCTTTACGCCCCACATTAACTTCTCACTAGTGATTACACACATGCTTTTCAAGAGTCTCTGAAGTCTTTTTCTAATTTAGGAACACTGCGGCGCAACTGCCATCGTAGGTGTTTGGGATAAGACAACTGTTTCCTTTACCTCCGTCTACAAGTAACGTGCAGGCAGCTCGGAAAAACCACCTTTTTCACTCTCCAGCCTACGCCTGTCGATAATCCTTTCTGTTCCCTGCCAGCCGCAGCCCTCCAAGCTGCATGGTGCAACCTTAAATAAACCTAAATAGCCAGTACCTTGGGATACAAGAGGCTGCACTGAAAGCCAAGGAAGGCTTTTTCTTTTAAGGGAAAAGGGCTTGTTTTTGCTGTTGCCCTCAGGATCTTCCTGCAAAGACTCTTCCATGTTAGGAGAAGTGGGCAAAATATATCCTTGCAGAGGACTCCATGGTCCTCATCTGATCCGTGGGAAACGGCCTTTATTCCCGACGGTTCATGTGCAAAACGCAGCGCTGTCGGGGCACTACGCGTTAGGGAGGCTGTGCAGTAAGGTGGGAGCCTGGGTAAAGAGATTTCTCAAGAAAGCTGCAGTGTAGGGTGCCTGCGCCTTCCGTCACAGCTGCGCAAATGCAAACATTAAACCCCCAAGCACTAGACAGGAAAGGTGTTCTTTATCCCCATTTTCAAAGTGAAGCTGATGCTCTGGTAAATGGAAATCTATAAGCCTTTCAACTTCATAGTAATCTGAAAAATATAGTCAATATTTAAGTGGAAAGTAGGCTTTCAAAAATTTTGTAGCTCATACTATGGGCTCTTCCTCTTCATTTTGTCAGCTCAGCCTCAGAAACACTGAATGAGGTTAAGGCTAGAAGAATCAGTAGATTAATTCTATAGAATTCTGTAGCTTCGGTATGTTTCAAATAAATGACATTGTTGATGAGAGATATCTTTGGGTTTTAAAGTCAGTACATCACTATTTTTGCTCACCTCTTCATAATCTGCATATGCAAAATAAAGAAGCATATTCTTCTTTAATAAAGTGCTGATCGCTCTTTCATAAATATTAGCAGCCTCATCACTGAAAAGTTTAGCATTGTTCATGTCCTGTTATAAAATAAGTATGATAATATAATTGTTCAGCATCTGTGACAACGAAGGCCAGTCCATGGAATATCTTCGGCGTGCGAAAAGTCCCAGCGAACTTCCATGCAGTGCTCCAATAAAGAGCTAATCAACTCCCCAGTACTTAAGGAATCACAAACTCAGGCCAAACCCTCCCCCCAGACCTAAAACTGGCCAACACTGAAATAGTTTTTCAGAATTCTTATCTGAAATGCAGATATTTTTATTTCTTAAAATAGCCCCAATTTTAAAATTCTGAACATGACACAACTTGTGGTGCTAAATATTTTCCACACTCCCCTCCTTGGTTCTTAAGTATCTGAGGGAAAATTAACAGTACACCGCGGCAAAGCAATGAAGTAAGAAAGAAAACCAACGGCAATCTGCTTACCCCTTTTTCAGCCAGCAGTTTACTAGATTGCTCGAGGTACTGTGCGGCTTCATACCAGATATCTGGGTGATGTCCCAGAACCAAAAGGCATTGCTCATAGGCAAACATAACTGGGGGAAAAAACGTACAAAATAGAGTCATAGAATCATAGAATCGTAGAATGTTTTGGGTTGGAAGGGACCGCTAGCGGTCATCTAGTCCAACCCCCCTGCAGTGAGCAGGGACACCATTACCCAGGTCAGGCTGCTCACAGCCCCGTCCAACC
>KL258975.1:1660-17368 GCA_000699545.1 Podiceps cristatus
AGCTCAGCTTCCCTCCAGCATTTTGAGGTACAGCACAAGTATTACTGCCAATAGCTGCCGTCCCACGCTCTCAGCCACGCAATGAATCTGGCATACAGTGCGTTGGGTAGTCTGCTCCTACATGATACATGGAGGCCACTGATTCAATCTATACCTAATCTATGCTAAGAAAACACACAAAGTTTTTCATCAATGGTGAAAGCAGAGAATTGACAAGGGTCTCAAAAGATTTTTTTTTTTTTTTTTTTTTTTTAAAAAAAATGCACACACTCCTCCTGTCAGGTACCTGGGTGCATGCTGCGCTGCACTGCGCTCTCGCCATCCGAGCAAGCAGCGCAGGGCTGAGGAAGCCAAAAGGGGAGGAAGAGGAGAGCGAAGCATATTTCCTCCAGGAGAGGGCAGTCCCATACACACACATGCTGTTAACTCATTGCACATGCTGGAAATGGATCAGTCTTGCCTAATGAAAAAGCCCCATTATCTCAACATCCTCAGCCGGTCCGTCTTCCCTTGACTGGTACAGGACTGTGCCCTGCAGATGACTGGAGTCTGTGCAGTTATTTAAACCTGCACGTTGTAATCTTTCATCTTTACATTTTAACTAACTCTGCTCCAGTGGAAGTGAGCAAGCACTAGTGCGTACTAGCACCAAGCAAGGAGGGGGCCAATGCTGCAAGACTCTTGCACGCACACCGTGACACACTGTGGGCTTACCCACCTCACCTCTGCCCAGAAAAGTCTAATCCTTCACTCCTGCCCTGGAAACTTTCCACAAAATGCATCTGTGCTCACATACCCAGATTGCTCCAGCTGCAGACTTCCCCACACCAGCTCTGCTACTACCCCCCTCTTCTGGCACCATAGCCCCCCAGCTGGGGTCCCCACACCCAGCTCTGCCAGTCTCCACTAGTCTCCACTTTCTTATTTCCATGCTCCTATTTTCACATTTGCCAAGACACCTCAGACCTCTCTTGCAACCCCTCTCCTAGTGATTCCATCAAGGGAAGTTTGCTAGTGAGGCTCGGCACGTGACACCTGCCCGGGGCTGATGTAGCATCTCCCAACCCTCCTCACTCCTGGACTTTTGGAGAGCATGCTCCTGCACCAGGCAGAGCTTCAGCTAGTGGCTAAAGCTTGTGATGGGCCATCCTCACCCCTTCCTTGGGATGCGTAAGTACCGAGTACATACAATCCCAAAGAACTTTGAGGGGATTCAGCTGGACTTCAGTTAATTGCTACCGCAAATTAGGTCTCAACCCATTTGTCCCAATCACATGATTGATGAGGCTCTATGTTACATCTGCTTCTACAGTCTACATTTCTATCAAAAGATTGGCAGTCCCTGCGGGCCCTGCTGAAATAAAAAGGGCCTTCTGCTTCCCAAGCTCCTTTTCCCTGCTCGCGCTTTCTCCCCGGTTTTTGTATTCAGCTTAGGGCCTCCAGTAGTGTCTGGAGGAATTCATTTCCTTCGCAGCCCACCCCTCCTTCTCCCGAACGAAAACTAGAGCTGATTTTTCCAAGTTGGATTCGCAGGAGAAATATGAAAGCTAAAGGCACACGGTATAAATAAACATGCAATGGGAACACAAGAGGCAAAACACAGAGGCCCGACACAGACGAGAGAGACAATACAGCATAACAAATAGCGAGCTGCGCTTCGCCTGTGGCATTTTCCAGCTACATCAATAATTATATAATACAACGGTCGCCGATTTCTCAGGCGCGGATCGATACCGACTGCGGTGCCACCCCGCTCTACAGCGGGTTATGGGCCGAGGGGCTCTTCGCAGACCCTGCTCTGCCCGTGCCGGGGATCGATGATTACATTTTGCAGGAGATGCCAAGGGCTAGAGAAACAGCAAGTGTATTCTCGACATGGGGGTCTGCCCTCGGCACGCGATGCTGCCGGCGTGGGTGGGAAATGGCTTGCTATTTTTTAAACCACCTGCAGAAGATGCAACCTAGGTATTGCTGTGTATAGGTGCTGTTGGTGGCCAGAGACCGAAAGAGGATTCATCTCACAGGCATCTTGCATGCTGCAAACTTACTTGGCAGGAAGCAATTCGCTTCTCAAGTGTAGAGGTATGAATGCACCCACTTGTCAGGGCTTCTAGCACAGCAATTAGGGGACGCTACCATTAGACTTATCCATATTCTTCATCACAAAATATAATTCTCTAAACACTGCAGTAGGAATGCTAAAAATAAGTTAAAAAAAACAGAACAATTTTGTGGACAGAGCATAATGAGCATCTCTGCTTCAAAGAGCAGAGTTCTGCAATCCTGCCCCCAAATTCCCATTTTAAGTGTACAATCACTAAACATTGTGCTGGAGGGGAGAAAAAAAAAAAAAAGGGAAATGAAATGAAGAAAACATTGAGAACAACAACAACTCTCTTCTGTTGTTAGCTGGCTTGAGATTCCTATGAAGAGAGGAAGCCTGAAATATAGATTTCAAACCATTAATACTATTATTTAAATGCTAGCCTGAGAGAAGTAGCAGAAGCTGTATCTGACCCGTGCAACATCCCACAAATGGCAATTACCTCTAAAGGCTTCCCATGCCACATCTAATTAAATTGAAAAAGACATCTGGAAACACAAACTGATTGGTTTTCTTCAGGAAAGTAGACCTTTTGGCCTAGAACTGACCAATGAAAAAAAAAGACAAAAACAAACCAAACCACCCAAACCCCAAAACCAACAGCCAGCAGATGTGCATGGTGCATTCTTGCTCTATGAAATTTAACAGTAAAGTAATTGGCTTGCAGTGTATGTTATTATTTTATTGGGTTGCAAGCTGTCTCTGGTCAGGCTTTGTCTTGTATTTGTTAGACAAGCATTCTGATATCACTATGTAAAATGTCAAGTAATATAATTGGGCCCCAGTTCTACAAGGCCTTCCTTCAGACAGAGCTCACATATCATTGGGAATTTCAACTGATTTCCCTGCTGGAAGGCTGGATTAAAGGCCTTCCTACTGCAAAAAATGAAAAACTCATAACACTGACATACTCATCCTGCCAATCAAAGAGTAATGAAAAATAGAAGTGACTCTTTCAGAGATCATCCTAAACAGCAAGAAATCCCTAAATTAATAATAAAAAAACCCAACACTTGCATCCGCCAGCCTGTGAAAGCTTGTGGCACACTACTACTACAGTCACACAGATAAGCACTTGAGTTCCATCATGGATAGGCTGTAGTATAAAATCACCGGTGCAGAGGAGGACACTATCCTTACAACTCCAATTGCAGCCAGAGACAAAGGTTTGCTCATCCCTCTTTGAGGGGATGCACAAATCTGTAACCAGGTATCTCTGAAACCCCTAGTAAGAGCCAGTTGCTACATAAGGATCCATAATTTGCAAAGACAAAGAGGCACAGCAAGATAAGAGTGAATGATCTTGTAATTGAGATGGTAATGGTATAAAAATGTCGTCCCCCCCACGTGTAGTGAATTGCCTTTGCTGCAATTGGTGCTCCCAGATGAATTTTGATCATGCGAATGGATCAGAGAAAGTATGCTTCCAGTTTGTATAAGGGCTAGTCAAAACACAAAGGACTGTTGATCTTAGGATTGATCTTCCCTCCATTAAAAGGTTTATTAATAGGTATAATGCATTTACAGAGATCACACGACATATAAAGAATCTAGTATCTGTGGAACAAATGCTTGGATATTATCTTCCCATTACTGATGAATGGCAGAGGTCAGGAAAAAGCAAAGCAGCCTACCCAGGGTTGCAAGGAAGCCTGTGGTAGATGAAGGTAGAAGAACTGAACCTTTCAAACCCTAGCCTCCTTCCTCTCTGGCAGGTGCGTCAGGAGAGCAATGGAATGGGTTAAAAGTGGGAAGTTACTGCAGCCCAGATGATCGGCAGTAGCATGTTATGCCATAGCAATCTGACTTTCAAATCTGTGTCTGTATACTGGAGCAGCTGCTTTTTTTCCATTTTTCTACCACTATCAGTTCAATGCAGTTCAGAGCAGCCAGATTCAAACTAAACCAAAATAACCCACTTGGGCCCAGGGCATACCTACGAATATTTACAAAAGTTTTGCTGGTGAAAGTGTGTGAGCAAAGAGAACCCAAATATTTGTCAGACAGAGAAACAAGCAGATTAAAGCAACCTGTACTGGCATGATGCTCTGGGTTTGCCGTTTGCCTCTCCCTGCCATCTAATCAAGTCCCTTTGGAAGACTCTTTTCTGCGAGGACTCTCTCTCCGTTGCATGCTGATGAATGATAATGCAGTCAGCATATTGTAAATGGGAGCTGCTTTCCACTGTGAAGGGACAAACCCTAATTTGCCATAGCCCTGGGTCAGATGGAAGTTAAATGAGCTGGAGCAGGACACAGCCACACCCCGCATCGCTGGGCTGTGCAAGCTGCACGCGTACACGCGAAATCAATTACTTCGGGCTCTTCTGAATGCGACAGTAGAAAATTACATCTGAGCTCTGGCCTCAGCCAATCAATCCTACAGTAGCCTGATTTTTCTAGGAATGACGCTGCAGGCAAGGCTTGTGTGACCTACAAAGAGAAAGGTCTGAGTTCAGTGAGCTCTCTAGCTCTCCTTTTCTGTTCCCTGTGTCTTTCTACCGCTCCTGTCCTTGGGACTGTTTCATCACAACCTCGCTACAAGGGCTATCTTTACCCACTCAGGACATCAAATAGCATGTGACTCATGCCACCAATTACAAGAAGTCATTGAACCTCAAACGTCATAGCAAATTTATTTGCAACAACTCACTTGTGATCAACCTACAGAACAAAACTCACCTTCCTCATTCACGTAGTAGCCACTTACTAGGACTTACCTGCTTCCAGACATTACAGGCCAAGAAAGAGAGGCAGGCAAAGCAAGTTCCAGTATTCAAGACTGCTTCGCATGCAATAGAAACCAAGCATTAAAATAAACAGGACTCCACTTGTTCCCTTCCAGAGCTTACCAGGCCTTGCAAGCTCACAAGTCTCTTGAATATCCCATCCTGTGTTCTCCCACATAGGATAAGGTGTGGAAGAGATGGGAAATTCCCTTGTGGGGTGGGGAGGGGGGGATGGAATAATTTCCTTGCAGGAGAAAAGGCCCTGTAGAAACATACATAATTATTATCTCCATTTATACCTTTAACAAGTACCAGAAGAGTCAGTATATGAGATTTTACTACTTAGTAATGGAAGAAGACACACTCCCAGCTTTGCAAATTGTTAAGTTCTGTTGGTTTACTTGGACTGTAATTATGGAGTTATGAACATAAAACAAAGGTTACCAAGAAAGCACTACTATTCATAACCATGCTAAATCTGTCACTACAGCTTTGTTGCTATATCTATCTGCACTCATCACAGGGATGCTGCAGGCAAGCAAGACTACTAGCAATGAGCTCCCCCGAAGTTAGGATGCTATAGACAAAGATGTTTTTTCTAGATTGCTTCCTAGAAAAATTCAGACAAGGACTCAAGCCAGGGAGCCCAGAGTCAGTGAGTGGATCCACCATCTTGTCATCTCTCCCCCCTCCTTTGCCTTGGGTTCCCCTCTTTCACCTCAGTGGCCGCTGCAAGCTAGTTCTCACTGCCTGCAGAATGGCCCATGCATTTCACAGACTGATGACTCATTTTCAGAAAGGACCTAGATGCATCAGAGCTCAGATCTCATTGACAGCTGATGGGTTCTGCCCTCCCAAGTGACCAAAGCCCAGATTTCTAAAGGCTATTTAAATGCCTTAATAGTAGCTTAGAAACCTAGTGCACAAAAAGTCAAGTTTAAAGCAATATAAATAAAAATCTGCAAGTGAAGCTAAATTGATGTAGAAAAATTTAATTTCTCTCATTATATTTGTATCTACGTATACTTAAATCACTTTGGGAGATGAAGTCTTCTATTTTTCACTCACCAGAATGCCTTCTGCCCTGCCTAAATAGAGTGCGTCTTCTAAAGACAATCTCAGTATTAGTCAGTATGATTCAATCTGCATAACAGGGTCTTCCCTGTAGAAGAACTGAGAGTTTAAAAGACTGGGACTATAGCACAGGAAACAAAAGAATACACGCTTGGTGATATCCATGAGTATGTCAGACGGCAGGAAATTTTATCCTATAAGCTCTGTGCAACCACTGACATAGTGTTTGCATTAGCACATCCTCCTCCTGAGTCAGGGTGCCTGTGCCTCAGGTGCCTACCTAAAACAATAAGAACTTGCTATGTGTGCCAAACTAGGGTAGAGATTAACCAGTATAGGATCACAGTGGGTCTATCCAGCAGTTCTATAGCTGGAGAACAAACAGTGAAATTTGGCCTCACGTTTATCAGGATATAAATGGCTCTCATTAAAAAGTCAATGTTTATCACAGCACCTCACAGCAAT
Source organism: Podiceps cristatus (assembly GCA_000699545.1). NCBI lineage: Eukaryota > Metazoa > Chordata > Aves > Podicipediformes > Podicipedidae > Podiceps > Podiceps cristatus. The sequence continues at coordinate 8,032 of KL258975.1, forward strand.
ATCTGATTTAAACCAATTCAATCACCTTCTCTGTACTACATGGGGTATACAGGAGGATGTCACTCGCTGTAAGAATGTGCCTTTTTAATAATTACCTTCATGCCGACAAATAAAATAAACCCACCAAAGCAGCAGACCAACAGTCAGAACAACATAATGTTAACCTCAAAAGTTTATTAGAGATAACGCTATGTCTGGACATAGTAGAAACATACTAATATGGTACAAGAAAACTTCTCAAGCACAGTTTACCATAGGTGTTCACTAAAGGTGCCCAAGCACAAAACAGCAGAGCATTCTTGATCCACTTGGCTGTCACACAGTAGTTACAATCCTAAACACTAGATCCAAACCACGTGAAAAAACAACCAGTGAGGCCATCAACAGAATGAATATTTGGAAGACCAGAAGTACTTGGAGATGGGAGAAATACAGACATGCTGAGAGGGAGGGGTTTAACTAAAACCTCAAAGTTCAAGCCCATATATATGGAACTAACACACAAGGTGATCTGCTGAGGTTGCAGCACAGTTTTTTTGTACTTGTACTTTGGTGGCTCTTGTATTCTAGGTGATATTCTGCTGACAGTGGCATCTGAACAACGCCTGGACCTTTTAAGCTGATGTTCTATTGTTAAGCAGTGAAAATCCATCTGTTAGCATTCAAGAAACCATTGTCTTTCTCACAAAATTTAAAAAAAAAAAAGACCACACCACACACACCAAAAGAAAATACACGGTCTCATTAGCTTCTGACATTGCTCATGATGCATATAAAAATTGGCTCTGCTATTTCTAACAAACAGAAGAGAGCCCATGCAGATTTAAGTACTTAGACAACTGTAGTGTGTTGCATTAAGGAAATATAGAACTATGTTACAAGAAATATAAAGGGAATTCTTCACTGAATTTGCTGAATACAGCTCTCTTCCATTAATGCAATCCTGGCTGTCAATACCAATGGTCTTCCTAATTCCTGGCCAGGATTAACTAGTCACCAAGTTGGGAGGTTACTGCAGCTCTACCTAGAAAGGTAGAGTTGAAAGAAATGCGGGTTAATTCACAGAAAAGGTTTCTTTCTTCATCATGCAAGAGTGGGATGAATAAGAACAAAATCCATTTATCAACAGTACATTAAAACTCCAGGGCTCCAAAGGTTTATTTCATTTCAAATCATGGCCTGCCTGCTCATTTTAACGCAACTTCATGAAAAGCTCTCTGCATTAAAAAAGAACTCGGGGCTTGGCTTTCTTCCTCCCCACCCTCCAACCACTCTTCTCACATTCTCTCAGTTCAGCCACATCGCACGGCGATGAGCGTCCCATACTCGCTGTCTGCCTGTATGACCCAGTGGGCAGCCTGGTCAGAAGAGATGCTCTTCAGCAATGCAGAACACCAGCTCTCAGTAAGGCTTCCAAAAAGATGTCTAACAGCAGTTATATCAGATGGGCTGTTCTATCTTATTTAATAATATCGGGAAGAATAAAAGGCTTCTTCCACAGTAATAGACCCAGGTTTCCCCTCAGAAAGACAAGAGGATGCAGGCAAGAGAACATGGATACACAAATTCCCGGCCTCATACAGAGGCTCTGCACACTGACACACAGCAGCCAGGCAATGGTGCTGACCACCGCAAATCTCAGGCTGGATTCTACAGGCAGCCCATGATGGGGTTCTGTGGGGAAGTTACTTATCTTTTCTGTGCTTCCCCTTTCACAGTAGTAAAGGCGCCAGGCTTTTTTTTTTTTTTAAAAAAAAAAAAAAGTATACAACCCTTCCCACATTATACCAATTTAGTAGAAATATTTTCTGAAAATACACTTTCACTAGCCTTCTGCTTTAGTTACATAGGGGATTGATGGGGGGGGGATGGGATGGGGGGCGGGGACAGGGACACACTACAACTCGGCAGGTGGGGAGAAGAGAGTATGAAAGGATGAAACTCCCACTAAGTTTCAGAGTGTTAAATGGATAGTTAAGGCAACTTTCACATTTGCTCAGCACAATGCCTAGGAATGCCAAGAGAACCCCTGCCCCCTTCTTAGGAAAATAAACACACTCAACTTTTACTACAGATCGCAGGAGAATTCACGTTCACACTTTCAGCCAGCAAAAAACAGCTTTAATTCGATTTAGTTTAATTCTCTTTAAAGGAAAATTAAACGAAATTAAATGAAAGCCATTTTTAATTCCAAATAAGTGTGTGTGCATGCATCAGTTTAATACAGTTTACCTAATCCACTTGAAACCCACCTTGTTACTTAATTCAGATCAACTTTCATGCACGCTCCCGCCTAGACAAGCCCTTAGAGATAACATTATCTGTCCTCAAGGAACAGATGCATTTCATTATTGACACCTAACTCTAGAGAGAGCTACTCTGGAAGGCACGACGTAGTTGCACACAATTTAGATGTCTGTCACAGAGAGACCAACGCTCTGTATACAGCTACAATAACAATTAATATACTGGTGGTTGTTGTTCCATTAGTCACTAATTACACAGTAGACCGGTAATACAGAAGCCTTGTTCTTGGCAAAGAAACCATAGCTCCAGAACTATTGAATTGATAATTTGGAGCCTGCCTTTTGTTTCCCTAGGGATACCCTGCACCTTTGCCATCAGTTAGCTGAAAACACTACACATGATATAGATCCAGAGGCAATGGCTGTGTATTGCAGACCGCTGTTTAAGAACTTTTGAATTATGGCATTTGCATGAGACAAGTCAAGGTGAGTTCAGTGACTGAACAGAATTGCTTCTAATCTTTGTCACAACACAAAATAAGAACAGTTTGTCACTGAAGACTTGCTTCCTCTTACAAAATACAGGAGAAGCATGGTAACCTCACTCCTGCATTGTCTCTTCAGGCTATTATAAAAACCAAGAAAATTTCAACTCTGATTGTGGGTGGTTTTGAAGAACCCTTGTTTTGCCAAGACATCTTGCAAAAGCTAAAAAAGCTAAGAGGTGAAAGAAGAGGGAAGGGAGCAAAACAAAGCTTTTAAAAGGACGTTGCAATAAACTCCAATGTATTTGGTAAGCCGTGGATGTGGCCCTGGCCAGCCAGGGAAGAGGCACCAATGGGCCCAGATCCACAGCCTTCCTTATGATCTCTCCACATCCTTTTCCTCTGTTGTTCAACGCATGGCCTCTAAAAATGCATCGCAATCTGTGCTCTCTTATGATCCAGCCAACCCACAGCTCCAACATTGCTGCACATTGTAAATGTTTGAGGAGAACCCTAGAGGAATGGTCCAGTCATGCTGTTTGATGACAGAAGAGCAAGACAAGAGAAGCTACCATTCTTCTTGTTAATCTATGGGCCATAGCAAGTTGGTTCAGAGGGGTAATTGTCACACATATGCACACCCACACACACTCCCCTGACGCAAGGACCCAGGGCTTGAGGAACTTTGAAAAATGCCAGTTTACAAAAGTGGCAATTTCCAATCAGCTTCTCTAATTAACATTTAGTGGAAACTTTTCCCTTTTTACCAATGACAGATCTCTCCAGGGATCTATGATTAGAGCAGGCTCCCTCTTGGTACGGGAAAAGGGATAGAGACAGTGTTACAGAGACAGCATTACATGTTTTTTTAATGAAAGCCTACACCTCCAGAAGTCGCTCACTGGAACAAGTCAATGAACCATTTTGATCTCATTATCTAGAATTCTAACTTTTAAAATTAAAGCCTAGTCAACTCATCTTTGGTCCAACTGTGTTGATCTTGAGTCAACAGTTCCAGGAAAACAAAAAACCTCTCTTCCTCTCTCCTTTTCCTTGTTACTACAAATGGAAGTGGGAAAGAGAGACTCTTTACACTTTCATCAATACTTTTACAGTTAAAATCTCATATGCCATATATATATTTTTTTTTTTTTTTAATTTTTTACACATAAAAGCCAGGAAAATATCATCCAGTTGACTTCAAATTCAATTCAGAAGTGCTAAGCCATGCCTAAAACTGACCATTTCTTTCTCATAGATGATGAGTATCAAGGAACAAAGATTAGCCTCGTAATGAAAATTCAATTGCATCCTTAACTATTCATAGACTACCACTCCACAAGCTACAAGTGAGGATAATTGATAAGATGGATTGAATGATCCAATAGGTTTAACTTCTTCAAGTTTTTATGGCAGACACTTTTTCTCAGCTTAAATCAGTATAGTACCATGTCTATCCATGGAGCTTGAGAAACATGGGAAAAAAAAAAAAAAAAAAAAAGGTAGCCTGGATCAGCTGAGATTCCCTTCTAGAAGGAAGACACTTTTATACCGAACAATAGTAAAAAGGCAGAGAGAAGACTGGGACCCATCACACAGAGAGCACCTTTTATGCATGGGAGAAGATGGGTCTGGAACTTCCTTTGTCTTCATTTTTATTGCATAGACAGGTAAGGTAAGGCATAAACTGATTAATGGACTGACTTAAAGAAAGCCTGTGGCAAAGGCAGGAATTAAGCTCAGCTCCCCTGAGGATCAGTCCAGTATCTTAACAAACCCGTATCTTTCTGTTCTGAAATACTGTGGCTTTCCTTTGTAATTAAACAGCATGGATTTGAGGGGGCTGATTTTAACTGTCATTGTACTGAAAGAGCTTGCACTGGTCAAGTGGGGAGGAATTGCCTTGCTAACCTAAAAAGGCTTTTCCTTTACTTAATTCCAGGCTTCTAAGCTTTCAGAAATAGAAAATATTGCATAAGCAACAGTACTGAACAATTCTGAAGGCATACTGAAAGAGCTTTTTATACTCTCCCATTTTAATAGCTGGTACTTTTATTGTAGGAAGTATATGGTTACAGAATAATGTGTATGGGTTTAATGTCTGGTATGATAATATCCAAGGTGAAGATATTGAAAATTCAATTAAAATATAGTTTAGGATATTGGCTTATTTTAATTTCCAGCCTCCTTTGCCCTCCATCCACCTCCTTTGCATCCAGGAGCTCTTCCTGTGATCTGAAGCCAGAAGTTACATGCTGAATCTTTTCTCCTGTAATTGATATTCTGAAGTTCTTTATACTTCTTCAGCATCTGACTATCTGAAACCTCTTCTTAAAATTCTCAGAAATCCCTATGCTCCTTCAACAGGAGAGGACACTGAAGTGCTGAGACAGGAGTAGTTCCTATCAAGGACAAAACCAGATGAGGACCCCAAAGTATTGTCTCTTAGCACTAAGCCCTGGGTCATGCACACTCACTAGAGCTTTTTTTTTAAAACTGTGGTTGCCTTTATGTGCAGGTTCAGAGAAGGAACATAAGTTATTGCATCACAGCAAAACAACTCCTTTTTCTGCAGTTCTCTGTTACCCTTAACCAACACAGCTTTTGCCATAATTTATTTTCCTCTTGCTTGTTGGATCAATGAAGTTCTCACCATCACTGTGCTGCCTTACATGCTACAGAGAAGAAAACAGAACTCCTACTAGAACACGATCAGAGAAACAGCAATAATCTCAAGAGGCAAGCAATGAACCAGAGTCTCAGAAGAGCTCCAACCACTGTCCAGAGGGGTTTTTTTGATGCTTCATGACATATATGGGAGAGCACATGATGGAGTTTGTCACATTTGTTGCCTGCTAGACTGAAGTGTGGGTCATCACTGCAGACAAGCAGACAACCTCCTCCAGACAAGCACTGCTAGGACAGAAGAGAGATCTGTGCTCTATTTTCTCTCCCTGACAATGCTCAGGAACACTTGCTCCTGGAAAGTGAACACAAATTGGCTTGTGTCAGACTTGAGAGAGCATATACCTGAAGTGTTCATGTGGCCCGTCTAAATCTTACCCTGACTACAGGAATGGCAGGTGTTGTCCTTGTCATATGAAATATCATCACTAACCTACTTCCTTCTGAAACTCCTCCGACTTCCCAAATTTTATTGTAATAAATTGCATATTTAAAACACTATACATATGGTACCCCTTTAGTTCAATCGGACACAGTTCCCATAATAAGGTGAAAGTAGCAACCAGGTTCCACGACATTTTCTAATCAAATTTAACCTAAATCTTTACATCTGTGTAAACTACATATAGGGTAAGCACCATGGTCACCAGTCACAAGTATACTGATAGCTGGGCTGTTCAAGGCATCGGGAGAGTCACTGCCCTATTTATAACTTTCATGAGCACCATACAACCACACAACAAAAGTTGATCCCATCCCTGTTTCATGGTGAGGGTGAAACAAAGTAGAGCGAGACTCATAATTAATCAATGAAAGAGACTAGACAAGAGAAGCATACCAGTCCTTGGCTCAGCACATAGTCCCATCTCTCTGCATTGCCTGCAAAGAGACCGTTAGTTCCCACACTTGGGCCTGCATGGGATATAGGGCATTTAGGTAACCACCCATCTAGAAACAGATGAGCTATTTCTACCCTGTGGTTCTCAGGAGCTCGTCCCGTCCTGTCCCCTCCCAGCATTCATCTTTTTCAGTAACCAGCTTCATACCATTTGCTGGTGAAGTGAGTATCTCCAAGAGCTGTCTCTTGTTAGCTGTGTCAGAGCTTTGGTGACTTTCAGTGCTCACGTCTGACTAAAACAGAGGTCTTGGCCAAGGTGTACATGCAGTGCCTGCATGATGGCTGGGGGAAAGGCACATACCTCTACTGTAGAGACATGAAGGAGGTGAACAGGAACCTCCTTCTCCAGCAATGCTGTCCTCCTGCAGCACATGCTTCGAAGTCTGCCTCGCTGTAAAGGTACTGGGAGGCCAGCTGGCAGCTAGCACAAAACCCCAGCATATTAATACTGGATAATAACAGGAAAAAAAACACTCTGTATTATTTCCTTTTGCGTCTTGTGAGGGTGTCACCTTGTTTGCCAGCTCCTGAGACGTGCTCTTTCCAGAGGGGATAGCTGTGTGTGCCCTGCTTCCCACACTTTGCTGCAGATTTAAATACGCAGGCATTGCTGCTAGGTGAGCGCCATTTGAATCGACAAACTGGGATTTCTGCTGAGCGCTTCACACTTAATGCAGCCCTGCCTAGGCTTTGAAGGCAACGGCTTGTTGCCTTAGGGTCTGAAACTAACAAAGCCAAGCAGAACAAGCCCAGGGCTCCCGTCGGATTGCTCGATCAAAGACAATATTAAACAGCACTGTTTTCATAACTACTATTCTGGGGCACTTGGATAGCAAGACAAAGGAGATAAAGTTAATTTCTGTTATCATAGCCTGGTGCAGCTGCAAGGGCCCTGGGAGAAGCCATCTTCTCTTGATGGCTTATGCAGCCTGTGCCTTTGCAGGAGTCCCCATTAAGCAAATGGGGCTTCAAAAGCCTGTCAGATGCACTCCAGCTCCCTGCCTCCCCACACCGCTGTCAAATGTGCCCCTGTTCCTTCCTCCAGCCGTCTTCCACACATCCCGTTACAGACACCATGGAGCTGCCCTCTCCTTGACCACTTCTCTGCACCTCACAGCTCCCTGCTTCACCTTTTCCATCACCAGCGCTGCTTATTTCACTGCCCAAGGATACACAGACTAGGGAAGTCCTGCCTTTGGGGCAGGAGCGCTGGTGCAAGGGGCCATATAGAGAATGAGTCCTCCAGGTTCTGCTCAGCCATGGACCTAACTCATCACCTTGGGCAAATATCTTGGCCTTTGGTTTGTACGTGGTCAGCTGGGATTAACAAGTCCCAGCCTATTTTTGTTAAGGTGCTGGCAGATGAAGGTGTATTATGCGCCATACCTTTTTACACCCTCAGATGGGAATGGTGATGGAGATCACTGAGCAGTGATGCAGCAGGAAGGGGAAGCTATCTCCTGGGCAGAAGCACTGCTTGGGATGTCTGAGGCAATTTTAAGATTCCTTTCTTTGTCATGGCCAGCAGATCACCTTAAGAAGGGATGCTTGTCTGCAGCAGTGCTGTCCCAGGACTGCCATAAGTACCTTGGGCTCCACTTTTTCCTCCTTACTGTTCATCTATAGTTGAGCATGGAGATCATTTATGGAAAAGCAGGAGTGTGGTAGAGCATGCTTACACTCTCAGCTTGATTGCAGTAAGGACAAGGAGGATGAGAAGACTGGCTGACCATGAAAAACTTTGAGATTACTAAAAGGAAGGAAAGAGCTCCACAGAGATTTGTTTAAAGTTTCCCTCTTCACACTGCAGGTTATTTCTCTGAGGTTAGTTAGATAAAGGCAAAAAACAGTGTTTACCAAACTGGGGATAGGACATGGAAATAGTACACTACTGGAGATGAGCAGAGTGCTCCAGGAGCTCATCTTATCAATGGACAGAACATCCCATATTTTCATCTTCTCAAACTAGGAGCTCACCTTGGATCTTTAATATCTAGAAGACATTCCTAGCAACCTGACTAATCCTGTACAGGAAGCACTCTATACTAACAGCTTCCATCCTGGATTTCACAAACCAGTTTCATTCAAACTTACTCTGCCCTCTACCCTCAAGTTCTCCGATTATCTGAGAAGACACTAAAATACAGAAAAGTTTTGCTGGAAAACTACTGAATAGATCCAGCGTTGATGTGTACAAGGATGCAATCTAAAGCTCAAATGAAAGGGGTACCGTTATGTCAGGTATCAGCATATACCTGGACATATCTTCCTTATGTCAGGGCTTTGATACTAAGCTGTCAGTACAGATCTCCAACAATTTCAGAGGAACAAAAGTGTCCATTCTAATTGGTGAAAGCATAAAAAGAAAGAGTTGTACTCAATCCAGAAGAGAAGCAGCCAGTCTTCAGTTTTAAAACAAACCTTCTAGATGTAAATTGCTGCATTATTTAAGTTTATTGAACATCTAACACCAGGAAATGTGCAATTCATGAAATTTTCAGTGAAGATGTACAAATGAGACTTTCCAATACATTTTTAAAATGTGAAATTATCAAAGTTTTATGTAGTGCTGACTTTGGCCATATATGGTAGAGTTAATTGAAAGTGTCGTTCTAGCTTTAAAAGGGTCCCCATGAAAGTGGCAATGTGTGTTTTATTGTCTCTTAGTCATTTGCAACTCAAAGGTGCCCAAGTTTATACACTGAAAAGTGTTTTGTCTAACTGTCAGCTTGTGCTGCAAGACACTATTGAATCTGAGAATCTGGGTAGATGCTTTGCTTCTTGCACTCATATCACCAAATCTGTAACTTCTGCAAGCTAAATAACGCGCCTAGCTATCCAGATGCAACCCTTAAGCCCCAGGTCAGACCCCATAAGAAATTGGCTATCATCATGGGGAAGATCAAAGATCCTGTTTGAGTACCCTTGACAAAAGGAGCAAACCACATAGGAATAAACTGCATTTCACAGTGGCGGCAAAAAGCAGAAGGGTAAAGGTATCCTCAACTCAGGAGGGCAGAATG
>KL258975.1:17405-29078 GCA_000699545.1 Podiceps cristatus
TTTCTTCCCCTCGCAGAAATGTACCAGTTTAGAATTTTCTTAGCCTCAAGTTGGAATAGGTACCGCAGAGGGCAACTAAATCAAATGACACATCTTCAGCCTCCTAGAGAGAGACAGTGTAAATCCAGCCTGAAGCCTCTGCTCCCTGAAATTGGATTAGGGACTCCACATTGGGTCTACCTAAACCAGACAAATAGCCCTTACAGCTATTTTTTTCCTTGTTTTTTCCCTCACAAAAACCACCCCTAAAGCAAAAAAACCCAAGCAAACAAAAACAAACCACAACCCCAAAAAACCCACCCACAAAAACTTCAAGAGGTGTTAGGCAACCCTTTACCCCACATCAAATAAGAACCCAGACCAGAATGTTAACTCCAATGCAGAATTCATGGTTTCTAACAAACATTAGGTCATACCTGCTCAGTATGACCCTGCTGCAGGAGGTAGACATCATAGAAGCTGTTGGGCTACTCTGCTTTGCTACAAACACATCTTTGGTCCCTTGTTTTCGTTATAGAGCTGAGCAGCAGGAAACAAACTGGGATATTTGGTTGAAGTTTAATGCAGGGGAATGAAGGAAAAGATCCATGCCTCCCCCTTCCTTGCAGCTCCAGTGAGCCAACATCAGAAGCAAAAAGGAATTGGCCACACTGACTGGAGGCTGCAGGGCAGACACCGCACTGCGCATTTTACGGAGCTGCCCGCCTCTAAATCTGCCAAGGGCAATACACAGGGATTTGGACAAGAATTTGGAGCACTCTGTTTTGTGGCCACAGCACCATCCCCGCTACTGCCTGCTGAAATACCTGCAAGGACTGTCTCCTGCGGCTGCCACCTCTGCTCACAGAGCAGACAAGCACTTCCCAGCCATCCGCGACGACAAGTTGGGGCTCTCCCACAGCCTGCCCCTCAATGCAGCAAGTGGACACAGAGAGACGTGGAGCTCGTGTGACTTTGGCAGCATGAGATCTTTTCCCTGTGTCTGTGTGGCAGGTACAGACCTTTTTGCCCACCTCCTATCTAGCAATTAATGTAAGCCCCACAATGAATGCTGGGAATCACAGATCTCTAACATGTGTGATGGCTAAAAAAGCGACTTGGAGAGAAAAGTGACACCTCTTGAAAGCAGATCAGAGCTCAGGGATTAATGTGGAATAACCAGATTCCAGATCCTACTCTATTTTGGAGCAGTAACATAGACCTGCATGTCTTATGTTGGACTGGCTTAGAATCAGTCTCCACTTCTTTCAGAAAGGCCATCCTAGCCATAAGAAATGTTTCCTTGTACCAACTTTCATTAAACATCCCACATTTTCCCAAGAAGTTTCTGTTTTAGTGTTTTTGCATGATCATTTTTACAGCATCAACTCCAACTACTAACAAAATTAGTGACTGAATAGTGTCAATCCACTTTTTCACTTTGTTCAGCAATGTGAATAACAGTAAACCAAAAAATATTTTACTTCTTGTTTGAGGAGAGTCTCCCTTCCAGTGAAGATTGCTATTAAATAGTGCTGCTGTTAGATATCGAGATCAGGAATTTCAGAGAATGGATACCGGGGTTATTTTAGATTTTTGGCTTTGAAACGCTTCGATTTTTCTTCAAAAATTCAGCACACAGCAATACAGCCACAAGTTTGCCACCAACTGCCCTCTTCCTTATAGCATTCCGGGTGCCTCTTCCTTTCAGTTACAGTTGATCCAACCCACAGAGCAGCCCCACAGCTCTATCCTGCACAACCAGTTGCAGGAATCTGTTTCAAGGCCTCCTGCTATGCCTTTGCACCAGTATCTAAAGGAGGCAGCAGCATCGTGCTCTGACTCAACAGCTGAGTGCGAAGCAACAAATGTTCTGCCGGGGTTAGAATGAGATTAGCAAAATCCCACCGAACAATGATTAAAAGGTGCTGTAACAAATCCATTTGCTGCATGCAACAAACACAATTACTAGACAAATTCTCTCTCTCTCACCCCACTCCTTGCTCTGCAGTGAGTCAGGACTGAGAACACTCATCCTTTGGGCTACAAACATTAGTCCAGCTTTTTAAGTGATGCTGCCTTTGACTAACAGTAGTGGCGGTAACTTTCTATCTCCCTCCATGAGTTATGCCACTAGAGGGCATACAGATTGCCTAAATAATACCTAGAAAAGAGTAGGTCCATTGGTATTGGGGCCTGTTTTTCAAGTTCTCCATCTTCATGACCATGCATCTTATCATCCAACAGGAACTCCCAATACAGATTCTCACCTTTGGAGTCTCCAGTCTTTTCCCTTTCTTCATCCTTTACTGAATTTCTTACATCTCCGTTTTCCCATTCTGGCACAAATGCAGCCAACTAACTCTACCTAAGGCAAAGGGGGGATTTTGTATTCTTTCCAGGACTTACATACTTCTTAAACAGGAAATTATAATGTGAAAAATCAGGAAGATCAGTGAAGGCAACTCAAGGCTACAAAGTTCCTTGTCTCTGGTTCAGAACCAGAGCCCAACTGCACTCCCATTGCAACAAATCTGAGTTAACAAGCTCTCCTACTCTGCTAGGGAGCAGGGGTAAAGATGGCATTACCAACAGCCACCTTGTACATACCAAGGCTAGTCATAAATCCAAGCTAAGAAACGTTGATTTCCAACCAGAGTCAGTTGTCTCTACACCTTGTTCCCTGGCACTGCTGGGCTGCCGAGACCCTCTAACTGGCCCTGTATAGACTGGAAAAGATCCAGCAACACCAGTCTGGACTGGACGCAGTGAAAAACAGTGCTCCTTGCTTCCTGCCCAGGAAACAGATTGCAATTTGCATAGTCCTGTACTGGAGCTAATAAACTATGATGAACTCTTCCCGGGTCTGCATCCATGGCAGAAAAAAAATTCTTCAGTCTGAATAATCTCCATTATGTATCCTGGCTCTTTCACTCAAGCTGCAATACCTTTTACCTCTGGAAATCCATGGTGACAGCCAGCACAGCAGCCACTACAAAACTTGCTGTCAATTCAGTCTGTTCTCTTCCCCAAAAAAGTGTTAAACCGAGCAGCCAATACCACCCATTTGGCTTTCACTATTCAGTTCCTGTTGTAAGCAAGATAAGGGCAAACCAGCTAGCTGATTCCTACCTGCCACCTATCAACTTGGTCATCTCCTACGATCTTGTTCCACCTCTGCCTCCCTCATGAGCCCACCTCCCTCCAGTTCACAGATGGCCCTGGGAAGGTTCAGCTCTTGTGACATGCCAGGAATGCTACAAGCTCAATCACATCAGCTTCTGAGCCTGAAGGGACTAGTCCACTCTTCAGTTACCATTTTGAAAACGTACAAGAGAGAACAGAGGATATATACGCATCATATGTTGCAATGGGAAACCTGTCAAAGCCTAGCACAGCTTATAGGACAAAGTTACAGATATCGTGATTTCATCTTATTGGGTGTCCAGCTGGCTGCCTTTGCCCATCTATCAGACAAAACTGAATGAACACCCCACTCAAGGAAAGAGGAAAAAAGCCTTTGAGTTAAGCAGTTGATAACCAGGATTTCATTTGTTAATATAGCAGAAGACTTCCTTGTGAGTCTGTCTTGCGCCAGTATCTGCGTCACAGCAGAAATAATATAAGGCAAGAAAGAAAGATGCTTTAAAGAATATGGTTCTTTGTCAGACTGGAAGTATTAGCTGTGATTCAGAGATTAATGACAGCATAAAAATCTATTAAGGCATCTAGACTATCTCTCGAGGGACCTTTTCAAGCTTGTAGCGCATGGATTATTCTCCAGGGCTCTGCCCAGCCAAACTTCAGATATCCCAAATGACAGCAATTCCACCACAATTCTTAACAAAGCTATTTCACCATCTAATCTCCTTCTTCCATTAAGTATTTTTCTCTCCTGCCAATTTTTTTTTCTTCTTCCCTCCTCCAAATTTTATACCATAAGACATACTTCTAGCTCTCAGTCCACACTAGACAATTCTTCATGCCTTCCCAGTTTGCCTAGTTCATTAGCATAGGCTCCTCTTTAGTCATTTAGCCAAAACAGCTATATATTTAGCTCTCACAAGCATTCCTCATAAGTTAGTCCCTCCAGCCCCTTAATCATTCTCCTTGCAATCCTCTGAATTCCTTCTAATTTTGTTTACATCTTTCTGGAATTGAAGTGCCCGGAACCAAGCGCTGTAAACAACAACAGCTCGTTATCTGGCTAGACTGTAATTCCAGTGATCACAGCACAGGCCCCGCACATGCCATGCACACACAGACACATGCACATGCCCACCCTCTGGTTTGCACACAGCATTGCTACGGGATGCGAGTCCTGCACGACAGACATTCCCTCCTCCTCACTGACATCAGCTGGGCCTCCTTCAAGGAAATCCAGTTTTAGACAAAGGTGGGGATAGATCTTCAGAGCCTTTACAACACTTGTTTAAATGGGTCGTCTTGTGAATTTGTTCCACTGTTTTCTCCAGCTTTACAATTCCCAGTCTGTCCAGGAATGGTCGCAAGCCAAATTGAACAAGTGTTCCCGTTATCCAACATAAAACCAGTTCTCAGCGTAACCTAAAACCCTTCCACATGATGCAAACTCCTCAGGTTCCAGTCCTATCAAGCAGCTCCCGTCAAAATAGGGCCACTCTTACTTTTGAGCCACTGAGGCAAGCATAGCAATATTTTCCCTCAGGGAAACTGCATCTGGCCCTCGGTTGAGCGAGCCAGGACCACCACACTCTTCGGCTGTATTGAAAACCCTTTCCCAAAGAGGCATTAACAGGAGAAGGTCAGACCAAACACCCCAGGGAAATAAATGGGATTATATATCTCTGAGGATGCTCTTTCCGCTGTCTGCAGAATCAAGACAGACACCAGCTACTGGCTGCACTCAGGTTATATTTTCAAGTTTTTCATCACTCCTACAAAGGCCACAGTTTTCTGAATTTTTTTTTGTTGTTGCTGTTTTAGATGATAGTTGAGACTCTGATGATTTCTTATGTCATAAGACAACACATTTCAGAAAAACCTTTAAGCATTTGTGCCTTAATCTGTTCTTGAAACTCGAGCTGGAATTTTTCCAACAAAACACCTTTTTTGCCTTATTAGAAAAATGCCAGTTCAGTGAGGCAGAAACATTCTGCAAAACTTTTTGGTTTGCTTCAACAAACTTCTGGTGAACTTCAGGTAGCATTCAGGTAGCCAAGGCACCAAGGAAAGGCAGCAGCTCCACAAGAAGAGTTCTCCTAGATCAAGGTCCTCCTAAGCCTCCCCCTGTAACAATTTCCAGTCTCCTTCTTGCATAGCATTCCCAGGTCTGCATGAACTTTAAACCTGGCACTCTAAGGATCCCTGCTATGTGGCAAATAAAGCGGAGGCTTGAAGCCTCTGTCTCCCCAGTACCTTTCACACTGCCGTTCCCACTTCAGAGCGGCAGAAGCAACGCCTCGAGGACCGCTTGGGCTGTCTTGCTTTGCTTTTTGTGCTTGTTCAGGTTGTTTGGGGCAGCAGGGGGAGGGAGAGAGGGACCAGAAACTCTTCAGGTTGAGCAGAGCTTACAAGCAGGAGACTTACAAAGTCCCTTGAAGCCTGAAGAAACAACTGCTGCTACAAAGCTTTACATCAGGACAGACAGAGGAAGGCCAGCCAGAATGGCCTTTTCTCCCTTGCCGCTATGTACACAGCAAACCAGAGAGGGGAAAGACTCTACTGCTGACCTTAGCTCTAGGTCCCTCTGGGGCAATGCCACAGCTCATTTACCTCATGCTGCAGCCTTTTTTAAAAATTTTTTTTATTATTATTAGCAGCCTAATCTGTTGCAGATCTGTGGCTGCTGGATAGTACAGAAACCAGCCACCAGTAGGCACCTAGGATACATGGAAATGGAGGAAATTCTGTACCCTCACTTTAGTGCTTTTGCTATTTCCTACCTTCCTTTGGCAGGACTGGACCACAGAAAGCTCTTACACCACTGTAGCTAGTATGATTAAGGTGGTTTTTTTTTTTTTTTTTTTTTTTTTTTTTTTGGTGTTTTTTTTTTTTCTGAGAAATTACTGTTAGTAAAAGCCCTAACCCTGGTACAGCACAAAGACTCTTCCAGACAAATAGTTTCATTCCCTCTACAGAAGATCTAGAAGAAGTACAGAATATCTCATAGGGGCATGCCTGCAGTCAGGTCTATCCCGCTTTTACTCAGGTAGCTAAACATGAGATTTAATAAAACATAGGTATCCTGGGCAGAATCCGTGCTGTTGAGGTAGTTAAACCAGCAGGGCTGTGTTAATTCACGTACAGCCAAAGTGCAGACTTGCTGGTTGACCGGTTCAGGTTGCACCCAGCCCAGAAATCCTTTGCTCATACAGTACACAATAGCATAGCTAAGAAAGGTTGCCTCAGTCAGGTTGTACTATTTTTGAATATGTCTGTCTAATTAAAACAGTGCAGCTTTTATGTGTAAGAAAGCCTCCTTTTATCCTCTTCCTTCCTCTGTTCCCAGAAACTCTCCCATGAAAGTGCAGGAGTCAAACATGTCCTTTATACCCTCTAGACTCTCTTTCACGCCCAGGCGACTGAACCGTGACTTAGTTGCCACCTCACACTGAGGCTATCACAGAAAGATGAGAAGGGGTAGCCAAGCCACAGTAACAATTCTGTTTCACTGGAACAATTGCTTGCCATGTCAAGATAGGATGCAAATCTGCTATGAATAATGGTTGCTCCAAAAGCATACACAGCTACGCAGATATTCCTATCAGTAATCATGCTGCATTCACCTACTGAACTAACATTTCATGAAATTGCCCTTTCACAAAACACACCACTGAACCGGAGTTGTTAATATGGCACAAGCATCTTCACCACAGAACTTTACACATTTTGCCGTGTGCGAACACGCATATACATACATAACTCTACCATCACCTTCTGTTTTGCACATGTGTCTGCTCAAAAGTCAAAGAAGAGATATTAAAAGGCCTCTGGTCACACCTTCATGCCCAGACCATACATACAGGCATAAGTAAAACTGGATGTTGTGATACAAGTGATCCCCTTGTACAGCAAAGTAGCTTTATGAGGCAAAGAGTAGGTACTCATCAAGCAGATGGACACACAATGGCACAAGTCTAAACACGTTTACACACACACACTCGTGCCCCTTGAAATAACCCCTGCAGGCAAATTCTCACCTGCAAGTCCCTCCTTTGTCAGACACTCAAGTATATATCCACACGGTCAGCTTCACCCATACCCATGCAAGTGGAAGTCAGTGCGCCGGCTGCAAGGCTCACGGTCAGAAAGACCCTCACTCTTACTCTTGGCGTAGCTTTGGGTCAACTGCCAAGGGCCAAGCACTGCCAGGCTCCAGGCAGGTGCAGCAGCCAGAGCACATGCAGAAGAATATTAATAGTTTTTGTCCTAGCAGGCTGTAAGGATTAATTGGTTCCAGCCTGCAACTCACCATCAATTTAAGTGCTAAGGGGCAGAGGGGAGGGAGCTGTGATTACACACTTACATTGCATACTCATATCCCAGCAGCTGATATGCTATTGATTCCCTGGTTGGAAAACTCCACTGCCTTCCACTTGTCTCCTTGCTTGCGCCCTCCCTCATCCCACTCGCTGCCCATGACCTGCCGGCCACACGTTCCCCCTCCCAAGTGCCATCCCCAGAAATCCCATCACCAGAAAAGGGAGAGAACCACCCTTTTTGTGGGAGAGCTCTGCCAAACGTGAAAGAAATGAAGAAACCTGCTTTCATGAAGTCACACAGAGGCAGACCCCAGGGAGAGGAGCAGGTTTCAAGAACAAGCCATCATCAGATGAGTTTCTTTTGGATGCTTTATATAATCTAGAAACTGCAAAAGCCCAGACTGTGAGCCCCTAGCTGCCATTAAGCTCACCTTTGCTTTAAGCCAAAATCCTTCCTCTGAAGCCTATCCTTGGGATGCTATCTTTTTCAAAACCAAGCAAAACCCTCAACAAAACAAACCATGCCAGCTCACCTTAATTCCATATGTATATCCTTTCACTGCCGCCAAAACTATCTCCTCCCAGAGATGCTCTTCAATGAAGTCCAGTACCTCTACAGCTGACAACCAGAGCTAAATCCTGTTCTGTCCTTGTGGGTGACCAGTAAGCAGGTCTAACATAAAGAGCCCTTTCCCCCCAGCGAGTAGTCATGCAGAATTTTTCCATTAACTTTAAGACGGCAGATATGGCCAGCAAGACACTTCACTGTGAGGCCCCACAAGCCTTAGCCAGAGAGAATACAGAGAAATTAAAGCAGCAGCCCCTGAAGTGCAATTCCGTATCCTTCCATGCGGATGAGCAGGGCAGTGCTGTCCCACCGGCAGCCAACCTGCTGGAGGGAGCTCTCAGGATATCAGTGCTATAATATAGCAGAGAATCAAGCCTGGATTTGTCTTTTTATCCACCCATTTCTGTAAGAATCATGAATTCCCAGCATTTCTTCTTCCTTTCCATGCTGCCTGCAGGGATCTCTGCCCCTCTCTGACATCAGGAGAGGGCTGTGTCTCACATGCTCACCCACACAAGTCTCCAGCTTGCCCTTATCTACTCCTCAGAGTGGCACAAGATGGTCTGTGCTATGCTTGATATTTTTGATTTTATCCCAGATAAAACAACAGCAGGAAAAGCACATCAGCTGTCAAAGCCACTGCTGATCAAGTCTGAACAGCACATAAGACTATGGCACACACTTCTTCAAGGAAAAGGGGATACCGAAGAGGCAAAGATTCATGCTTCCCATAGAGACAGCAAAACTCAACATCTTCCCAGCAGCCACCCTGCATGTGAAGGGGACAATCATTTGCAAAGCACATGCTCACAAAGTCAATGGCACACAGGAAAGATTTTCCCCCAGACTCTTCCGGGATGCCTTTGGATTCACTCTCTCTATGGATTGGATTCACTTGTCCTCTAACAACAATTGAATTGGACTCACTTGTCCTTTAACAACCTGTCGCCAAGGTCCTCAGCTGATTCTCTTCCATAAGGAAGCCCATCAGGTATTCAGATATGCCCAGAAAAGGACACTTGGCTTGCACTCACTCTTAATCACCTTTTGCCACCTGCGTTCACTTTACAGCCTTCAGGCCAGTGTGCAATGCCACAGCTCCCTGTCACCAGCACCGCCCCACCAGCCACACTAGCCTCTCCGGGCAACCGCACAGAGCACCCAGCTGCTGCAGGGGCCGCATCATATTTGGACCCATGCATTAGCATTACTGCTTTAACCCATTCCTAGGCAAAACACTCTTGCACAGGGTAAATCTCTTGAGGGAATGGGACAGTCCTCACCAGCAAGGCAAGGGCCTAGGTGTACCCAAAGCTTACAGGAGACACTGCTGGCACACAGGAAGGATATGAACTTCTAAAGCATTAGCTCTGCCATCAGCTTAGGATGACAGCAGCCATATTCCTCACCCTGATTGGAAGGAGATCTATTGCTTGCAGGTGACAAAGGAGGTGGAAAGAGTAACTCTTGTCTCCTCCTCAGACCACTAGTGTAAACATGGGTGCTCCCAGGCTGAAAAGGAGCACCCACAAACATAGGGACTAGGGTATTTCTAACAACACTAGTAAAACTCTTGTATAAGAGGAGATCTCCAAACCAAAAGATGAAGCAAATTTCTACTTATCATAACAAAGCCCTCTGAGTAGGTAGCTGAGTGCTGAGATTTATAGCAGCTAGGGGAAATGGGTCCTTACTGGTGTGGTAATTATTGACTCAAATGGCCTGCAATCATTGGGATAGGACTAGAAGAAACACTTGGGATATCTTTTTAATGCTCCCTGTTTGCAGATAAAAAGCTCTCTTCCCTGTCTTAAGCCTACAAGAAAAGTGTTTTGTTTTAGGTATTGAACCTCTTCATCACTTAAGGGAATGCAAGGCAACTGAGTGAGTTGTTACCTCAGCAATACAGTCTAGCCTGTGAGAGCTTCCCCTGCCTTATTCGAAGGAGAAAGTTGTAAACAGATAGAAAGAAAAGTATATTTAGGAGAGCAGGAAAAGTCTTTTTTTTCTCCAGTTGGTGATGTCTAAATGTTATTATCCAGCTGCATCACAATCACCCCAGACTGTTACCCATATACCACAATGTCACCACTCACACACACATACATCCCTGCTCCTCCCTCTGTTCTCCCCATCCATTACACATTATCAGCACAGAAACACTTGGATACATACTTCCATCCATATAGATTGCACAAACCTCGCATATTAACAAACATCATTTTTCACACCTGCATTGCCCAATAATGCTATAAAACATGAGACTTTACAGATAACATTTGTACTATATACCAACCTAAAGTATCCAACTCACCCGAGTGCCTCTGTGATTTCTTTCATCAGACTTGTTCCCCATTTATGAACACCCTTGAGCAGCTCAAAAAAATGCATCATAAATAAATGCTGCCACTACTATGCAGACCAATTCTGCATGTCCTTTCCTAAAGGATCTACTTCACTAAATTGGCTCTGGAGGTAACTTAATTTGTGTGTGGTGGTTTGGTTTGTTGGGGTTTTTTTTTGAAAAAAAGCACAAAATCTCCTGCAATTAACCAATGAGGTGGGGCTGTAGGGGAGGTTCGTTAAAACAAGCTGAGTTTTTTTAGCAAATTGCTGATTTGAAACAGCTGTTTTTCTTCAAGGGAAAGTGTTTAGAAGAATTTTCAATGTAAAGCAATGCTGAAGAAAATGTATAATTTGTCAAGGCATTCATTTTTAAAATAAAATGCTCGGGGGGAAATCAAAATTACTTTTCATATTGACAGCTAAGGTAGAGTAATAGTAGGTAAAAGTGAAAACATCAACACACAATTCTTCTAAATTATCAAAATGCAATTTTTGATAGGCCCAAATCATTTACTTCTCCCCATCCCCATGCACCCAATTTTTGACTTGGGAAAAAAAAAAGGGGGGGGAGAAGAAACATTCAGCTTTTGAGTCCAATTCCAGAATGTGATCTTTATCAGAAGGCAGGAGGCACACCATGCTAAGAGAGAATCCATTCCAGGGAAAAGCTGCAGCATGCCACTAGAAAATCCCACCCAGCAGCAGTGCGGGGGTGTGTAGGTGCTTTTATTCCTCCAGCCCCCGCAGGGCAGGAAAGCCGGGGTGCCGTGCGGGAGGACCCACCGTCCCGCCTGCTGCGAGCCACCTGCCTCCCAACGAGGACTGGAAGCACAGCGGCGGGGAAAGGCAAGAATCCTGAACCACGAAATTGAGCATAGTGATAGGGGTGGGGGGGGGAATAAAAATCCTCTGTGCAGTACTCAGAGCCTCTAACCTGGGGGAGAGGAGCAAAGCCCGTCTCTGTGCAAAGCCCCCAAGCGCAGGCAGGCGGGGGACAGGCAACCCATTGCATCTCCCCTGGCAGAGGCGCGGGAGGAGGCAGCCGGCGTTGGCCTCTTGGCACTGCGGAGCCCACCGGTCTCCTGCCAGCCTCAACTGCGCTTCCTCCCCTGCAGCCCCATCGCCTGCTATTCAGCCCCAGCTCGGCCCTGCCCGGCACCGCTCCCCTTCACCCCCACGTTTGGTGGCCTTGGGGGAACAGAAAGAGGGAAGGAGCTGCTTTTTGCGTTCACTGGTACACCCCCAAGTGGGCAGCGGGGAAAAGGGGGAGACGAGGCACGGGCACATTTTGGGTCGCTCGCAGAGGTGCAGGCTCGG
>KL258981.1:0-23831 GCA_000699545.1 Podiceps cristatus
AACAGAAAGCGAACTAAACAAGGAACCAGAGCCGACCGGGCAATGGCCGACCCTCCCTTAAACCGGCCATGCCGTCTATGGTACAGAATACTCTCTTTGGCCCGTTTAGATACACTATTCTGGCTGTGCCCTCCCAAGTGTTTGAACCTGCACATTAGCGAAGCCTGGGAAACTGCAAGATGTCCTTGATTGTTCGGCAGCAATGAACAACAGCAGCGTGCTGTCACCACGTTTCACATACTAAATCCAAAACACGGGAGCTGCTAAAGACAAAATTAGCTCCATCCTGGCTGAAACCAGAACACAGAGCCATGGCTATCACTGCACCTTTTATGAACACACATTCCAAATCACATTTTGTGGGCTTTTACAAGGGCATGGTTTAGGGCCACATTTGTTGTAACTTGGAGTTTTCTGTGAAAACCTCCTACTTTCTGTAGGTGCTCCATATCGATTGCCAGTGATGATTTCTCCTCTCCAATGGGTGCTCCTCTGGGTGGGCAAATGAGTCCTCTTGCTCCAGCAGACTTCTGCTGTTGCAGCTTCTGGCTTTTGTACATACACTTGCCTTTCCTTTTATGCTGTATGCAGAATTCCACAGATTAGTCTGTGTTCACAATTCTCACAGATCCTCAGCTCCAAGGTTTTACTGCAGGTCTTTAATTCTGTCACATATTGATTGACTGTTTCTGCTTGCATGAAAAGGACTGGAAATGTTAAAATGATTCATTGTTTTCTGGGATACACATCCACATTTTGTCATGTTTACATTTTCTCTTGCACATTCCTTTCCTCCTCCCACCTGAGGCACAGAGACTGGGGCTTTCGCGTTAGGCTTTCTTTCATCTGTACTAATTGCTGTTAAGTGGATCTCAAACTGCCTGACAGTTTCCGTTCTCTCCTGCATCCCAGCAGGGAAGGATTTAATGCTGGACCCTGTGATACGTGTGTTATTTCTTCTAAGAGCTCCTGGAAACCACTAAAGTCCATACTTAAATTTTGTCAGAGCCACCTTGCAAAGTGAAGTATCTGTATCAGGAAAAGATTCTCTCCACTGGGGCTGCTACTGAACCAACCGTGACAAAAGTGACTTCACTTTCTGAACAGTGAATCCCAGGGGGTTAAAAATAATTTCCCAGAGTATCTTTCTGTGCCCTCTGTCCTGAGAACTAGCAACATTTGACATGTGCAAGCACAGACCACAGAGACCACTGATGGCAGCACACACCCCTTGGGACATGGGGAGGGAAGTCTCACCCGCTTCCAGACCCTATGGAGTTCAGTGCGCCCTGGGAGAGTCAAGCAGCGGTGTGCTCTGCACTCAGCAAAGAGGAGCAAGTCAGCCAAAAGCTCTGCATTGCCATTGCTCAGCACACTGTCAGTCCTTCCTTCCTCCACCAGCACCTGGAGACAACAGACTGGTGACCCTAGAGGCACCTCCTTTCACCCAGTAGCAGCTAGCCCCTAAGTCAGCTCTCCAGCAGGCCATGTTTGCCCATTGCCTTCACTATACTTAAGAGCTGGTTTGGCATTTAACCCCTCCTGGCCCCGGGCTGGCAAGCAAGGCCCTGAGTCCCTCACACAGGCATGGTGCTGTGGTTCAGTCCGTGGTGCACACAGCGATCCTCCAGTGCTGGTGCAGGGGAGCTGCCTCCTTGCAGAGCAGCAGCCTGTAAGGGCAGCTGGGCAAAAACGACCCCATTGCCCCTGTGGTGCCCTGGGAGCCTCGGCCTCCACACTGCCAGGATCTGGAAGTCCATGCCTGAATGTTCAGAGTGTGGCTCCTTAGGGAATCCTTGAAATGGCCTTGGGAGAAACAGCAGCAGCCTGTACCATGGCCCTCGGGCAGGGATGAGGAGCAGGTTTACACATGCCACTTCCTTCTCTTAAACTTCAAACGCACCATCAGACCTAAATTATTCACTTGTAATCCCTGGAGCTGGCAGCAGCAGCTCAGAGAGGATCCAGCTCAGGTGATAAGAAGGAAGAAAGAAAGAAAAAAGAACCCATTAAATTTAAAAAAACCTTGGAGAGCCATAAAATGTATTCAGGACAGTAGCCTGGCCAGGACGGGGAAGATGGGTGCAAGCAGGGTCTGACACTGGCAGCTCCCTCGAGCCTGAGGGGGGTACCGTGAAAGATGAGGGAACCCGAGGCTGAGAAGGCTGGTGGGGCTTGGTGGTCCTGAGTGCTCAGCTGTGTTACCTCTTCTAACTCCTCACAGTCCTTTGTCCTCTCTCTGTGGTGTAGATGGAGTGAGAAAAGAGCAGGAAACACCCGCAGAGGGAATAGAGCCAAGAGTGCCCAACGCAGGCTGGGAGTAGAGCACTGCTCTCCCAGGTGGCAGAGGACTGCCCGCTCCCGCTCCGCAGCCAGACCTCTAGCTCAGTCTCCCCAGAGGAACTGCTGGGCATCCCCAAAGCCAAGGTGTGGAGCAGCTGTGTCACGGTGCCAGCAGCACCCAGAAGCCCTAACCCCAGAGACACAACCAAGATGCCCAGAGCTGCCCTGGGTCCTGCGACACATGTGGAAAGCTCTTGTTTGCTTGTTGCTGGGATCTAACACGGTTACAAAGCTAACTAAACCCAGACAGCACGTCCTGGAAAGGCCCGGACTGCAGAGAGCTAGAATGAAAAGCATTTAAATGTTTTGCTCCACGAGCCTGGCTGCCCCTGTGCCCACTAGCTTCATTCTGCTCCTGCGGTGAGCGCTCCATCACCTCTGAAACAAACTGCAGTGATTAAGGAGAAACACTCCCATCTCGGGCCTGGAAACATGTCCTGGCACAGATCCCCAGGAGCCAGCACCCCTCCCCATCTGCCAGGAACAGAGCAAGCAGCAGGCACCTGAAGGTATGGCTGCTTTGCCCTGTGCCACGCAGAAGCATCTGCAGCCCGTGGCACAGCTGCAGCCCAGCTCCATCTCCACAGCACAGCTTGAGCTCCACACCTCTGCCTCAGGCCAGGCTATGCAAAAGCTAGAGGATCTGACAACAGGCTGGTGGGCACCCACTAGCTCAGCCCTTCCCGGAATCTCTGGGGATAGCTTCAGGAGACATAGGAGAGATGACAGTGTCCTGCCTCAGTCTCGGTGGCTCTGCAGTCACAGAGCTTGACAACACCAAAGGGAAGGTCTTCAGTCTGAGCTCCGTCCGGGCAGGTGGGCAGCTCTCCCTTCACCTTCACCTGCTGCCAGTGGCACATTGCAAATGCTGTGGGGAGGACAGAGAGCACCAATGCAGACACTGACCGTGTCTGCCAGGAGATCCCTGATCCCAGGTGTGCAGTGCCCTGGCAGGCCTCCGCAGGGCAGAGGGGGGGACTCAGGACTGTGCCTCCCTGCAGCAGCTGGGAGAAGCAGTGGCTGTATAGCCCCAAGGGCCATGTGCATACTCTTGTTGCAGCCCACCAGCTCTCCATCCCCAGTGCTCTGGACCCAGACCCAGCCTGAGCTTCGTGTTTCCAGCCTCTTGCAACATAGCTCAAGCTGCTTGAGCTGACACAAATCCCAGGGCTCTGTATCAGCTCCCATCTGTGTATCTGAGATGAAAAAGGGGGCTGCAGGCACTGCCGGGGTTGCACCGACCAGGCTTGGAGGGGGCAGGCTGCGACTGCTACTCACGACGACTCCGCAGACAGAGCGGCTGCAGCTCCCATCTTGGCTGCACTGCCCAAAGAAGGCTGCCCAGCACCTGCGGGGAGCATGGATCACGCCTCAGAAGAGCAGCCAGGTGGGAAGGTCTGTGTGAGCCTGATAACAGCTGCTGCTTGGCTCCTCTCCCTGGCAGGCCTGCAAGGGGCACACAAGTGCCAGTGTCTGGGCTCCAGGAAAATGGGGGCCATGTGCTGCAAAGCCAGCCTGGCATTTCTTGTCCTTGAGAGCCTGCAACACAGCTCCTCCTGCTAGAACCTCCCCAGGGAGTGCAGAGTGAATGCTCACCCCCATGCTGTAAGGGTAGGTGGGAAGTGCGTACCCTCAGTGTGGTCAGACACTTTGCAGATGCTGAGCCGGGAGCCTCGTGCCTATGGCAAGCACAGAACTGGGTGCTGTGGTACAGAGTCAGAAACCAGCGCCTCTTCCCTACCAGGCCTCAAGGAATTTGACCCTGCCCTAAGGTGGACAGAAGGACATGGACTGGTTGGCTCTGGACCACCAGCAAGTGTTGCCGGCTCTGAACCACCCAAGGCAGGCAAGAACCCAACTCCAGGCAAATGCTTTGCTTGCACTGAGATGCCAGCAGAGAAGCTGTGGATGCAAGGGGGAAAGACAGGGAGAGAGAAGAGCAAGGCCTGGCTGTTAGTGGCAAGAGTGCTGAAATTCACTATTAAACTACACTTTAAATGGATTTTTAAAGTTCTCTTTCCTCCAGAGATGGTGAAAACACAGTGCCAAGTAAGCTGCCCCCACATTTATGCAAAGCAATTAATAACCCATCATTGCATTGAACCACAGGGAAGTGGGCATCTTCACCCAGTACACATTGATTCGAATTCATTCACCCTCCACCAAAGGCATCTCAACAAACAAAGCAGCTCTATGTTTCTTCACTTGCTGAACCAATGCAGCACCAGAGCAAGGCCAGGGTGCTGAGCAGACTTGGGCAAGTAAGCAAGGATGGAGGATGTTTCCTGGGTGTGGAAAGGAGAGGAAGGCCTGGGGAAGGTCTCCTAATGCCCAGGGACCATGAAGCCACAGGAAGCAGGAGGGTCACTAGTTCAGCAAAAGCTTCCGAATCAGAACCTGCTACCTCAATCCTGGCAGTCTTGCAATTTAGATGGAGGATAGATGTGATGGCAAAGTCAAAACCTGGGGTTTTCAACCCATTCTCATGCTCCCAGTGCCTGTGAGATGGGCTTGATTTGTTAAGTAGGTGAAGAGACCACAATGATTGTACTGGAGAAGGAGGTAGAAAACAAGGCACAGATAGTGAAGACTGATCAATCACAAAACAATCAAAACAAAAACTAAAGCCCAAGGTCCAGCACTTGGGTTTTTCTCATGCAAACCTCTCGGCACCCTTGTTACCAGCAAACCTGGAACCAGCTTCCATTCCCTGCAGGTAAGGAAGGATGTGACATGGATCAGCAAGGCATTCAAAATTGGTTCTATTTTTACATGCACAGGAGGCCTCTGAAGGAACAGGGAACTGCCCATCACCTCTATTTCCACCTGACAATGGAACTAGCACTTCCTGGGCGAGCAGTGCCCAAGCTCTTGGAAGGTACTGTCCTTTGCTGTCGAGGCAGTGCAGGCCTTTCTTTGGGCATCTTGACACTTTAGGGCCATGAACGTCCCACGCAGGATCCCCCTACATGCTGGGACCCTCCCCACCTCTTCCTGGCTTTTCCAGGAGATCTGGGCAACAGCAGTGCAGCTCCTGGCCTGGCTCCACGGCAGAGGCTGTGCTCAACTCCTGCCCCGCTGCACCAGGGAAGGGCAGGAGCAGCGGCAAGGAGTGCATTACACTGAGGCAGGCAGCACCCTTACCCGGAAGATGGCTGCAGGTACCACTTCTGCACCGGTCCGAGAGACCCTTGTTCCTGCTCAAGGCCAGGGAGTCTGTTGGCAGTAGCCCTACACTGACCTCCAGACCCCAACAGAGCCGTGAAGAACAGCCTCCCCCCTGGTGTTACACCCCACCGACCCCACCCTTTGCCAGTTCTTTGTGGCTTGAGGGCGCACAGATCCCAGCACCCCATCCCTCCCTAGCTGCTCGCTACTGCAGAGCCGAGCCAGGCAAACAGCTCGTCAGGAACAAAGCCCTTTTCCGAGTGGGCTGGACTGCCTTGCCTGTGACTAAATATTCAGCGGCACTGTGCACTAGCACTTTGATCAGCAATTTATCTCTCCGTGCCACAAGTTTCCTGGAGCCTGGCATTTCCGCCCCATGCTCAGCCCTGGTCCCAGGAGCCTGGGAGACAGGTGTGAGAAATTAGCTATAGGGACTAATGCTCTGACAGCAACCAGCACCAAAAGCAGGGGACAAAGTGTAATGTTTATTACATTTGAAGCAAAGCAAACATGTGGCCTATTTATGTATCTAGAGAGAATTAATTGGGGAGCTCCACAAAGCAGCAGATTATAAATTAGAATAATTTTCACCAACTTCAGCCCATTCATCTCATGTCACACCAGGCTCGTCAGCTCAACTTGATGTGTCTGTGTGCAGCCCCGGGTCCCAGGCTGCTGTCCAGTGGCACAGGGGGACTTGTCAGCAGCCAGTCCCATGGGCACTGTGTGCCTAAACCCACAGCAAGCATATAGGGTCGAGCTGAGGCATGTGCCTCGAAAGGAAAGCAAACTCAGAGCCTTTGAGGATGGCTCCAGAGGTTGCTGAGTGCTACTAGCTCTCATCTGCAGGAGTATCCAGAGTGCTCTGCTCCAGGCACTGGCCCCAGAGACAGCAGAGATGATGGGTGCCTGCCCTGTGCTCCTTCATCGCCCTTCACTCACTGGCAGCCAGCAGAGCGGTGGGGACAAGCAGGGCTGTGCATGCACCTCCTTACCCTCCCTACCCCGGTTAGGATCCCAGGTTAGGGACCAGGCTTTGCTGATGTGACCTAACAGGCAACCTCAGGCCCAGGCCAGGTGGAGACTCCCTCTGCACAGTTTAGAGGTCACTCCTGGGGACGTGGCCCATGATGTGCAGGTGCCGACCCGTCGCCGCTGGGCATGTAATGCTCTGCATGCCCAACGCACTGGGGGCCTTGCACTCACACCTCATGGAGGGGCAACCCCTTTGCAGACAGATTCCTGTGCAAGCAGCAGCAGCGCTCAGAAACTGTCAAAGCAGCTTGTGCCTGAGGCACTCTAGCTCAACAGCCCAGGGCCCAGTAGGTGCCCCTGAGGGGCACTTCACGAAATGCCCCTGAGGCATTTCAGGGATTTTGGTCTGGAGCCAAAACACCCAGAGCAGCCACTGCCTCCCAGATGGTGGGGTCTTGCCAGCACCTCACAAAGAGGATAGCTAAGTGTGCTGCCAAGGGCTTCAGAGATGCACACAACGGTTGGACTCCATGATCTTAAAGGTCTCTTCCAACCTAAATGATTCTATAATTCTGTAACAGCCTCGCCTCAGCTGACGGGGCCAGACGAGCTTCATCCCATGACAGGGACTCCCATGAACCTGGTTTTAGCAGCTGTAGAAACCTGCATTGACACACGAGCGATCTGGTTCAGCAAGCCCACTGGTGTGTGGCCAGGGCAGAGCCCACCAGACACCCTAGTCCAGGTGTGGCATGCGCCACATACCGGGTCCCTTCCAGCTGCTGCCTGGTCCCTCCTGGCTCTGACTACATGGGGAAGCCCACAGCTTCCAGACGGGCCCAGGTGACGACTGCCCGCCACAGACTGGTCCCACACCAGAGTAGCTTTCTAGCCCTTCATTGCCACTCTCTGTGTGTCAGCTGCAGCCCCTGCTCTGCACCTGACTGGCTGATAATTTGTGTCATAGAGAGTTTGTTCAAATGGCATTAGTAATTATTATAGAAATACTATTAGCATCATTAACACATTCCAAACAGTTCTGCATGTTGGGACCATGTGAAAGCAGCACTGGGGCAGACACCGAGCTGGCAAAGCCAAGCCAGGGCCCAGACTGAGCCCAAATCAGTTCTGCCGATGCTGAGCAGTGAAACAGCATCGTCTCTACCCCAGGACTTCTCTCCCTAGTACAGCAATCAGTAAAAGTTGCACTGGGACAGATTTGTGTCTGTGTGTTTGTACAAGCACACATGTGCGTGGCAGGGAATCGTGACAGAAACAAGGGAAGAGCTATGGAAGACATCCATCTGGACTTCTGTAAGGCCTTTGTCACAGTCCCCCACAACATCCTTCTCTCTAAACTGGAGAGATATGGATTTGATGGGCCCACTGAGGATGAAGAATTGGTTGGATGGTTGCATCCAGAGGTTTGCGGTCAATGGCTCAATGTCCAGGTGGAGATCAGTGATGACTGGTGTCCCTCAGGGGCCCATATGGGGACCGGTACTCCTTAACATCTTCATCAATGACATAAACGGCGGGATAGAATGGACCTTCAGCCAGTTTGCTGACAACACCAAGCTGAGCGGCACGGTTGATACGTGTGAGGGACGGGATGCCATCCAGAGGCACCTGGACAAGCCAGAGAGGTGGGCCTGGGTGAACTTCATGAGGTTCAACCAGGACAAATGCAAGGTCCTGCACCTGGATTGGAGCAACCCCCAGGTTTCCCAGAGAGGTGGTAGAAGCCCCATCCCTGAAAACATTCAAGGCCAGGTTGGACTGGGCTCTGAGCAAGCTGATCTAGTTGAAGATGTCCCTGCTTATTGCAGGGGGGTTGGACTATATGACCTTTAAAGGTCCCTTCCGACCCAAACTGTTCTATGATTCTATGATTCTATGAAACTACCCAGCACAGGAAATTCAGGACAAGAGAAGGAAACTGATAGAAAGGAACTGAGGCAGGGGCATCAGGGTAGCAATAAAACCAAATGTAAAGCGGATGAATTATTTACTGCAAGAAACAATTGTGAAGTCACTTACTCTGGCTCTGTGCATCCTAAATGGGGTCTGCAGCATTTCTCACATCTCCCTAGTGTGCTGAGTGATTTTTTTACAATTGGATGCATGAGGCTGGGGTAATCTTATAAGAGACTCCAGAAGATCAGTTTAGTATTGATCATTTTCTTAATTTAAAGGCTTTCTACATCTATCTGCTGCTGCTACTCAGGTGACAGCTCAGCTGGGTTCTGGGTGCCTGTATCCCAGAGCCACCTCTTTTGGCTGTACCCTATGACTGGACTGATGCACAGCAGCATGGGGAGGCAAGGCATCGCACTGGAGCACAGTATATGAGCCAGAGGAGTCACACAGGTGCTCCCTGCAGAGCCTTTTGATGATGTCCCCCCAATAGATCAGTCTGCTGTGCTTCTCTCATCACTGGGCCAGCTGGTTGTGGATTGTAGTGGATCATATGCTCATCTAACAGGGGCAGCAATTGCTAGAGACCAATAGAAAAAGGGTGACAGGGTATAGAGAGCAGTTAGCACGGACCAGCACCTGATGCCAATACCCTGCACCAGAGTGACAGCACCTGGCACCGTCCCCAGGAAGGTGCCAGCTGCCACTGCAGGGCAGCCATAGCACCTGGACCTGTCAAGCACAGCCCCTCGCCAGCTCTCGCAGAGGTGCTGCAAAGAGCCATTGCCTCCTGCATGGAGCAAAGAGTTGGCCTTGGGCATGGAGGACAGGGCTCTGAGCACCTGGTGCTTCTCTGGATGCTGAGGACAGGACTATAAACTGAATAGCCCTTCCTGAGCCAGCAAAGGCCCCTGCAGCCCCCTCGTCTGGCAGGGTGAGATCGGAGCCCAGCTGAAGCACAAAGGGCCCTATCATAGGCAGACCATGCCAGCGAGAGCCTGGAATGGCTCTGAGCCTGGGGAGACAGGATGACACAAAAAAAGGCACACAGAGAGACAGAGCGCAGGGAGGAATACATGTGAAGCAGGACTCTGCCTGTGTCTTGAAAGAAGTGTCTCCTGGTGTTCACCTTGGACTCTGCAGGTCTTCTGGGCACACGACTGCAACCAGAGGCAATGGCCTGGCAGCAGGATAGGTGCTGTGACATGCCCACAGATTTGACAGGAAGAGGGAATTCAGGCATTATAGGACTGTTAAACATATTACATCATGATGAGGTTTTAGTTTTTTTCTTTTAATGATATTCATATTACAAGTTGCTATTAAGTCATGAAAGCTGAGAGCCATGCTGTCCAAAAGACAACCTGCTTTATGATGCGAAAATATAAACTTACAAAGTGCTTTTTGCAAAACAATACAAGTTAAATGTATGAGAAATCTACTGATTTACCTGAACAGGAGATGTGCAGGGTAGAAAAAAAATTACTCTCCCAGGTCTATATTTACTCAACAAAAGACCTATATTCAAATAACTCTTAGAGTAGGTCACTGGCATTCTCACAGAGGTTGAGTGGCTGAAAGTAAGGCTACAACATAAAGAGGCTCTCTTAATCAGCAGAGAGAGTGGAAATTGTATGGACATGCTTTAAAACATCAGGCGCTTCTTCAGAATCCCCAGGCAAAAATTTGAGTTCAAAAATACATTTTGCAAAGCTGTCAACTGGGGTGAAGTGGGGCTGAGCTGTTGCATAGCTGCCCACAGGTGAAAAACTGTTGAGAGGCAGTGCCCTCCACACAGGGCACTGTCCACTGAGGACCTCAGTGCACTGTACTTGGCAGGTGTTTCGATGCAGATCTTAAATCCAGGCATTGATAAGACACCCAGTTCTTTTGCTGGTGGTGCTGCTGCTGCTTTTGCTTTGTTTTCAATAGCTGCAGCTAAACATTTAACCTTTACATTGATGGAATGACCTAAACATGTTCTTCCAGGCTCGTTGGCAGCAAGGCTGTCTCAGTGAGCAAAGAAATGCCTTTCCTTTCAGCCTGGCAAATCAATATACTGTGTGGCTGGTAGACTTGCAGGTGTCCCCTGCTCAGAATACATGGAAGGGTCTCAGAGGTGGGATACAAGCATTTCTCCATATTGCCAGGTCTAACAGAGAGGTGGGCACGAACTTCCATTTTCTTGGCAAGCAGAAGAGCAGCTCACCATTTGGAAACCATGTAGTTGTTCCAGCTGGGAGGCTGGCTCTGGCTGTTGCTGTCCCAAGCCTGTGGCTCTGAATTCAGCACCCTAGGATTTCAGATGGCACAGAGAGTGCCAGGAAGGAGCAGCAGAGTAATCGTAAGCTAATATGGTCCCATGTTTTTTATTACTCTCAGAGTATTAAATTAATTTTAATATTAAATTAAAAAAAACCCAGGCTATCAAGCCTAGTACCGAAGGCCAGAAGCATCACGTCTCAACAAGATGAAATCTATGTAGCCTGTGGACAGGGGAAAGCTACAAGATTTATAAAGGTGGCCATAAAATTAACATTTGGATGAGTGTGTGGAGGAACACAGACCACGAACGGCAGCAGCAGGTTGGCAAGTACCACCATTGACTAGGTGCATCCTCCTGCAAAGCCTGGTTGAGTGGGGCCTCAGAGCTGCTCTGTTGCCAGGAAGGGGCTGCCAGGGAGCTTTTGGGAGATGGTGGCATTTTGGTAGTGCCGTGGGGAGTGACAAGGACAGGAACAGGCCAAATCCCAGATCTCCTTGAGGGATCACTCCCTGGCCCTAATGGTAGAAGCATCTCCCCTCAGTTTGTCTTATACTAGACAGGAAGGCTCAGACTCTTTCCACCCTCAGCTTTCTGCATGGCTCGGTCTGTGCTGTCTGAGCAAGCACCGAATCTGGCAAGGCAATGGGACCTGGGGAACCTGCTTTTCCACAGATCGCAGATCAGGGAGCCCAAGACATGTACTGTCATGCCAGGAGCCATGAAACAGTGACTCCAGGCATACCCCACTGCCCCAGAGAAGCCAAGAAGCCCTGAGAAGGCTTTGCCTGTCTCTTGCTGCCCCATGACTCCATCCCACCATCCAGGTGTGCAAGGGCTGTCCCTCAGCACAGCAGAGACACTGG
Source organism: Podiceps cristatus (assembly GCA_000699545.1). Lineage (NCBI taxonomy): Eukaryota > Metazoa > Chordata > Aves > Podicipediformes > Podicipedidae > Podiceps > Podiceps cristatus. The sequence continues at coordinate 11,533 of KL258981.1, forward strand.
ACACCCAGCACCCTGGAAGCTTTCAGGATGCACAACAAGGTGATTGTGTGCACATCACGGTGTGGGCACAGGGCAAAGGCTACTGACACATGGGCCCATTCAGTGTTGTGTTACCACTGCTTGTAAAGTCAGGGTCTTGGCACCTCTGTGCCTCTGCCCTTCCTCTGCACAGTGAGGGCAATACTCCAGCCCTACCACAGAACTAGGAACACCACAGACCTGCTGGGATAGCATGGTGCTCAGGGCCAAACACTTATCCAGACTGGCTGATCCTGCATTGCACAGCACACACTTCTACAGGTAGACACCATGGCATGTCATAACAGGCTGCCCAGGGAGGTGGTGGAGTCACCATCCCTGGAGGTCTTTAAAAGACGTTTAGATGTAGAGCTTAGGGATATGGTTTAGTGGGGACTGTTAGTGTTAGGTTAGAGGTTGGACTCGATGATCTTGAGGTCTCTTCCAACCTAGAAATCCTGTGATCCTGTGAACTGTGTTTGCACTCAGCCAGGTGCCATGTGTACTGTGCTGTAGGCTCACACACCTGGCACGTTGTCTCAGTACCCAGTGCAAACGGGGCCATTACCACTGCTGCTTGCACTGTGACTGCTTTTCAATTAAAGGAATGAAATGTTTATACAGGAATAAATCCGTGTTAATGAGGTGAATCCTGCTCCCGCCCTGACAGGCTCTAAAACAAGGCTAGAAACTTGGGGGAGGGTTCAGATGTCCACTGCTCCCAGCCAGCAGCTAGGCCTGGGAAAGGAAGTGGGGAGGGAAGGGGAACAAACCCAGTCAGCTGGCTGGTTGCACGCAGGAGCTGCCAGTTCTCTGATTTCCCTGTCTGGTTCCCCCCACATGGGGTAAGCAGGAGAGCAGATCTCTGTCAGGCTTGCTCAGGCTTAGGAGGTGTTTGAGCTGCTTCCTTCCCTGGGAAGGGGACTGCACCTGGCTCAAAGATTTAAGAAACACACAAGTGATTCAGACAGTGATGCTGCCACAGAGTGGGGACACACTGCTTTCGGCCCTTCCACCTTGACAGCCTGTCCAGAAAAGTCCTTTGCTGGAGCTAGCAGCAGGGGCTATGCAGGAGGAAATCCCTATGCAGGTCATCTTTGCTCTCTGTTCTTCAGAAACACTGCACTAATCCCTGTCGCCTGCCTTCACGGGAAACCACGGAGACACAGATTCCAATTAGCATGAAATCCTGCTCTGGCTCCTGTACAGCATCTCTCCCTGACAGAACTATGGAGCTGCAGAGATAAATGGTGCATTAGGATTCCAGTGGGGTCTAGCAGGCAATGATGGCTTTGGAACTGCAACACCTGCCCAGGGATCAAGTGAGGCACCAGTGTGCCTTTCCCAAGCCCCTCTCTCCACCTCTGCCTCATACCAACTCTTCCTTGCTCGTCTTGCAGTACCATGTCCCCCGGCTGCGCAAGATGAAAGCTGAGGACGGGGCTAGAGCCAGCCAGTCTCTAGGCTGGATTACCTACCAAATGGCCTTTACTCTTCTCGGAGGGAGGAAAACCTCTTAGGGACCAAATGGCATCAAAGCCTCTTGGCAGCTGGGGTAGCCAACATGGTATGAAGCGCAGTGCCAAGGCCTATGTCCTCCCCACTGCAACCCCCCCAGGCATGATGCAGTTCCCTTGTCCCTCCTCCAGCAGGGACTGGTCCTGCATGGCTGGCTCTCAGGGATGATCTGGGGGAAAGAAACAGGTCCCAACCCCACAGAGAGAGTGGGCAAAAGGGACTGAAATGGGTAATCCTCCCCTGGAGAAGCTCAGCACAGCCTTAGCCACGGCCAAGCAGACTGCAAGGGGCAGCTGTTGCTGACCCTGTGCTACACCCTGGCTGTGCCTGTGGCAACAGGTTTCCTGTGCCTGATGTTACCACGGCCATGCCTGCTGTACTCACGCTCTTCCTTGCACCCACAGTAAATTACCTGCTTTGCATTTTGCAGCAGGAACTTAACAGTATTAATTTATTGTGTTCTGTCTTTAACAAACACCATTATCATATCACCAGCCAGGATTATGCAAATCCTGGGAAAGGAATTATTTCTCTCCCCAAAGTCACCTTGATTTATCAGTTTTAGCCCAAAATGAAATAGAGGTTGCTTTGGATAAACTGTTACACCCATGACCACGCCGAGGGTGCTGTGATGGCCTCATAGGGCAAAACAGACATCCAGGCCAGGCACATCTGTGCCCAGCTGGGTGTCCCCTCGAATCCACAGCTGACAGGGCAGCAGCTCTGTGCTGGCTCCTGTGCCGGAGCGCGGGTGGACCTGGACACTAAGGAACTGGGCCCTGGACCAAGAGCCGGGCATACGGCCTCCCTGAAAAATATTCCTGGGATAACTCCATGGCTCTATTCTTCAGGCACAGGGGCACGTGGCGGGTCTGAGGCTATGCAAAGCATGCAGGGCTGGAAACAGGGAAGTTTTCCAAAATTGCATTAAGGATTGCTCTGTGGCTGCCACTGGTCTGCCCCCATCTCTGTCCCTGCTTTCCAGGCCACCACTTCAGGTTGAGCCTGTGTCACACATAACAAACTGGCATGTCCTCCCATGCATGTGTGGATGCTGCTAGGGATCAATGAGCAAATCTGCATCCCAGTCTAGGAATTAGCTCTTTAACAGGGTCCTCAAATAACATAATGCCTTTGTCCATAATCCCCTCTGCCACAGAAATAAAGGCTCCCCATCCCTCTGGTGTAGCTAGACCTAGCTGCAGTTGCCCCTTAGCATGTAAGAAAGCACTTTTATGATTAAAGGTAACCTTTTTCCCATCATTTGTCAGCAGTCCTTCATCAGAGGACAAGAACAGCACCTAGTAAGAAGGGAGGACTTCTACTCCTTCACAGGGCAGACAGCAAGCCTCTGCAACCTGAGCACAGCCTGTTCTTACAAGAGGAACCAGGCCCTTGGCTAGGGCTTTGCCCTGATGGCCAGTAATTACTTTATGCATTCCAGCTCAGTGCAGAGGGGCTATTCTGAAAGAGAGTTCTGCTTCAGATTCCATCTATCAGGGATGGTAGCTCTGGAAAAGCAGCAAAACCCCTCCCTCGTTAGTCCTAAATATTTTTTACTTTCAAATGCAATGTGTTCTGGCAGATGAAGAATCAAGGGCAGCAGCCATGCATTGGAGCAGCACCATGACTGGAGGTGAGTGCACTGAAAAGACATTGACAGGTGTACACTCAGCACCTCTTGTGCTTATGGCTCACACATAACCCTAACAGAGATGGGACATTCCTCCAGAAGAACATACTGTGACAGAGACAAGGATGAAATCAGGCACTGGCAACCTATGGTAAAACACAGCTCAGTAAAATAGAATTATCCTCAAAACAAACCTTGGAAACAAAAACATTTAAAAAAAATCCCTGGCTCTATGCCTGGTCACCCACAGCCAGCACACCTGCACCCCTGGCTGTGGTCCGCAGTCCACACAGTCAGAAAGTGTTCAATCTGTGTTCAGCCTAACCTGCTCTGGGCCCGGGGAAGCCGTGAACTGCCCAGGCTCTGTGGGGACACCTGGGGCCAACACAAGCTGAGTGCAGGCTGGCTGGTGCTTGTGGTGTGGGGTGTTTCAAACCAGGAGCAGGCACTGTGAGGAGGAACTGAAAGAGCCACCTTGGCTATCCCAGGACAGAGCCCAAGCGCTGATCAGAGAGAGATGCCTCTCCCTGGCACAGGACAGACCCAGGGTTCAGGCTGCTTCTAGTCTCACTGAGGGTCATTCTCATTCCCGCTCCCACGTGTTCAACCTGGTCTGTCCTTTATCTGTTCCAGCTGCTCTCATCTTCCCCTCTGCCTCCCCCCTCCCCCACCCCCAGCTCTTCATCACCAGCTCTAATTTCCAGTTACGCCTGATGTCTTCTGATGATTTCACACCTTCACTCATGCTGCCCTAAACCTCTGCCAGGCCACCACTGTCCTTGCAAGGTCAGAGGGACTACATCCTCCTGGCCTTAAGAACTGAAAGGATGAATCTTCCCAAATGTAGCCAGTCCTGCCCATCTTCCAGCTGGGACAGTCCTTCTCCACAGACGTGCACCCTCTTGGAGACAGCCCCTGCTCTGTTGAGGATGGGGACAAGGGAGGCCAGAGACTGGGAAGGTGGGTGCATAGCTAGAGCACAGGAGGAATGCAATGGCTGAGGCAGAAACAGGGAAAGCAATTCAGTTTTCAGAGGCTGTCCCACCAATTCAGCTCAGAGAGACGATAAGAAATCCATTTCCAGTGATAGGCACCCTAATCCCTAGCCATCCTGCATTTCCATTTCCAAGAGGTGCTATTTCCAACAGGGAGGCATTTTCCCATCTAGGTTTGCTAGAAGGGATAGCAATGGATTAAATACCAATTTTTCCAGCACTGTTTAACTCCTTCTGTGCCTACTCCTGCCACTTATGCAAGCACTGGAGGTACAGGGCAGTGGAATGGCTGCTGCACTGTGACCCTGGAGCAGAACAGAGCTGGGGGCCTCTCACAGGCTTTTCCCAGTGGCCTGTAGCCCAAAGAGACAGGGAAGAGGGGAAAAACTGAAGTGCATCGGCAGTGCAGGCACAGCAGCTTAGATCAGGAATTTATTATTGCTCAAGGCAGAACACTGAGACTCAACTGTGGGACAAGAGTTATGCAGCGAAGCTTATATCCAAAGTTAAAACCATTAGACAGGTCCAAAGTGCTGTGAGAGTGACTTAAAACTACTTGAAATGACATTTGCAGTAACACAGGCACGTGGAGAAGGAAGGAAGCAAACCATGAAGCGACAGCCATGCCCCCACATGCCCACTGTGTGCCCCACATCTCCACGGTTTAAACATCGTGGTGCAGGTACAGACTTTGCCTCCAGGTTAGTGGGGAGAAGAAAGGCAAAAGCAGCACAGATACAGCAAAGAATGCATTAGCTGAAGAGAGACTGACTGGCACAGAAACATAGATGAGTGGTAAATAACCTCACTGCCTTCTTTGTGAAAAAAAAATGGTTGCCCATGGCTTGGACAGGTGCACATGCTCTTGGATCAAACACTGTCTGGATGGCCAGGCCCAGAGAGTGGTGGTGAACGGAGCCAAATCCAGTTGGCGGCCAGTCACAAGTGGAGTTCCCCAGGGCTCAGTGTTGGGGCCACTCCTGTTTAATGTCTTTGTCGATGATCTGGATGAGGGTCAGTCAGTCAGCACCCTCAGCCAGTTGCAGACGACACCCGGTTGGGTGGGAGTGTTGATCTGCGGGAGGGCAGGGAGGCTCTGCAGAGGGACCCGGACAGGCTGGATCGATGGGCTGAGGCCAGTTGTGTGAGCTTCAACAAGGCCAAGTGCCGGGTCCTGCACTTGGGTCACACCAACCCCAGGCAACGCTCCAGGCTTGGGGAGGAGCAGCTGGGAAGCTGCGCGGTGGGAAAGGGCCTGGGGGTGCTGGTTGACAGTGGCTAAACACAAGCCAGCAGTGTGCCCAGGTGGCCAAGAAGGCCGATGGTATCCCGGCCCACATCAGGAATTGTATAACCAGCAGGACTAGAGAAGGGATTGCCCCACAGTACTTGGCACTGGTAAGGCTGAAGCTCAAGCACCATGTTCAGTTTCGGGCACCGCAGTGTAGGAAAGACATTGAGATGCTGGAGAGGGTCCAAAGAAGGGCAGTGAAGCTGGTGAAGGGTCTTGAGAACAAGCCTTATGAGGAGCAGCTGAGGGACTTGGGGTTGTTCAGTCTGGAGAAAAGGAGTCTGAGGGGAGACCTTCTCGCTCTCTACAACTACATGAAAGGAGGTTGTAGAGGTGGGTGTGGGTCTCTTCTTCCAAGTAACAGGCGAGAGGACAAGAGAAAATGGCCTCAAGTTGTGCCAGGGGAGGTTTAGATTGAATATTAGGAAACATTTCTTTGCTGAAAGGGTTGTCAGGCCCTGGAACAGGCTGCTCGGGGAGGTGGTCAAGTCACCATCCCTGGAGGTATTTAAAAGCCGGGTAGATGAGGTGCTTAGGGACATGGTTTAGTAGTGGTTAGGCACGGTTGGAATCAATGACCTTAAAGGTCTTTTCCAACCAAATGATTCTATGATTGCCCTGGCATCCCACACAGCAGTTCCCTCCCCCCTCCCAGACATCAGACATGAAACCCTCCCCATAGCACAAGAATAAAGCCCAAATGTTGTGACTTATCCCCTCCAAACCCCTCCTTTCACCCATTATGAACTGAACCAGGGAGTTTTGCCTCACAAACTGATAAGGCTCCTGGTGCAAAGCTTGTGAGAGGGGGTGCTAGTCACTCTGTAGCCAGACCTCTCCCACCCCGCTGCATGACTCTAGCACCAACCACAACTGTCCATTCATCACCCACTAAACAAATGGAAATTTAGGGGCTCATGGCTCTAAAACACACAAAACAATTCCCTGTGCATTTTAACCATGCTGTAATTTATTGGATCAGAAATGATGGATGGAAGCAGAAGGGGCTGGGCCCAGCACACAGGGGAGTGCTGATGCAGTGGAAGACAGACATATAGCTGAGGGAAGAGTCTGGGAAAGCTCCCAGGATTGTTGTTGCATGGGGCTGGGCAAACACCACCATTTACAAAGACCAATTCCCTCCCACATCTTGCTACCCCACCATTCTGTGTAGGATTTGCACTAGAGGCTTCTGTAAGAAACAGCCATGTGAAGAAGAATAGAGTTGAGCCCTGTGCCAGCTATGCCTGTTCTCTGTGCTCCCGGGAGGCACACTGATGTGCTTCCCATGCAGCCCTTGCTAGCAGTTCTGCAGATTCAAGGCACAAGCAAGAAATGCAAAAATTGCTTCATCCCTGGGGGAAGAGGAGCACCTGGTGGAAAGACAGAGAGTAAACATGAACATTATCGCTCCTCCCCCATGTAATCTCCCAGCTCTGGAGTTTGAGCTGCATTCAGCGGTAATTGAAACCAGGCTCTTTAACACAGGTGCCAATTACTGCCTGTTAATGCAAGGAGCTCTGATAGATAAAGCAATTACCCAGCTCTGCTAGGCTGGAAAGCACAAGATGAGATGGTAGAGCTACTTATGCTAGTGTAGGTCTCTCATAGGACAGCAAACCCTCTTGCAGTGCTAGATGAGGCAAGTTCTGGCACTCATGCCTTCTAGCTGCATGCCCCCTGTATCTTCACATGAGCTAGCAATATGCCCTTGCCACAAAGAAGGCTATTGATATCCTGCGGTGCGTTAGGTAAAGTATGGCCACTAAAATTTCCACTTGTTTAGTAGGTCGAGGGAGGTGATCCTTCCCCTTTATTCAGCACTAGTGAGGCAACACCTGGAGTACTGTCCCCATTGCTGGGCTCATCAGTACAAGAGACATGGACTTACTGGAGCGAGTCCAGCAAAGGGCCACAAAAATCATGAGGAGCCTGGAGCACCTCACATGTGAGGAAAGGCTGACAGAGCTGGGACTGTTCAGCCTGGAGAAGAAAAGGCTCAGGGGGGGAACTTGTCAGTGTATATAAGTACCTGCAGGGAGGGTGAAAAGAGGATGAAGCCAGGCTCTTTTCAGTGGTGCCCGGTAACGAGACCAGAGGCAATGGGCACAAAATGAAACACAGGAGGTTCCCTCTGAACACCAGGAAACGCGTTTTCACTGTGAGGGTGACCGAGCACTGGCACAGGTTGCCCAGGGAGGTTGTGGAGTCTCCATCCTCGGAGATACTCAAAAGCCACCTGGACATGGACCTGGGCCCCTGCTTGAGCAGGGGGGTGGACCAGATTGCCTCCAGAGGTCCCTTCAAACCTCAACCATTCTACGATTGTGATCTCTAACCATCCACATTCCTTGTTTTCTGTGCCCAGTTTCTCTGCCCTTCTTGGCCAGGTACCTTTCCCCCCTCTTCTCTGCTCAAAGCCCCCTTTGTTTGCCCTTCCAGGGGTGATGTGGCAGTGAGGAAGGTGGCTGACCCAGGGCTAGTGTCATTATGATGGGGAGAGGATAACTGTAGGTACAATTCCCAGCAAAACCCTGCTGGTCCTTTGTCTTTTAACCTCCAGTAACTGCTGACCTGGAAGGACAGTGCCTTGGGAGAAGCTCAGTGGGTGATGACAAGAGGGTTGACCTACCTGGGTCAGCATCAAGTAGAGGGTAAATTAGTCTTTCAGAGTCCTTTTTGCTCTACACAGAGCACCCTTTGCTTCCTGTACACCCTCAGCAGAGGATGTGCTGGTAGCAAGCTCAGAGTTATGGATGGGGAGCAATGAGAGGGAGCAGGCTGGCAGGGTTCCCGCCTGCATGGCGCTGTGAGTCAGATATGGTGCCCACTTCTCTAAAAACATTTTGAAAAAATGGAGGATGTGCAGAATAATTACAAATGTGATTTGGAGGCTGGAGAAAACACTTGCCAGGGACAGAATGAAAGAGTTCAGTCTGTTATCTCACCAAGAAGGGAGCCTGAGAGGTGATTTCATTATAAGCACTTCACAGAGAAAAAAATACTTGGTGTGAAAGAGCTCTTTAACTTTATTAACAAAGGAGGCTGGAGCCTGTAGTCAAACAAACTGTAAATAGGAAACACGGCACTGGGCCATGCTACCCGAGAAGTGCCATCTGCTCTGCCTCCTCGCATCTTCCACCCTGTCATGGAAGATTCATCAGCTGAGAGACATTGGGTTGATTACAGGCAAAACAGAATAATGGTATTTCTTGGAGTTATACAGGGGCCCTAGATAAATGAATGGTCACTTCAGGCCTTAAAAATCTATGAAACTGCAGGCACAAGCTACAGACAGTACTGAGTAAGGAGGCATCTTTGACTCCTGCAAGAAATGGGGAGCTTCTCTGCATGATGTCCCCATGTGACTGGGCAGCAGCAGGAACAGCCCCAGGCATCCCAGGTATACAAGCAGCCACTGGTCTCACCTGGCACCTGAGGACAGACCCAGGAACATCAGTGCTTCCCACTTGGGGCCTGCCTCTGCCCAAACCCACAACAGGCAGCACTACTACATGGGATGGCTGCTGGCTTGGCCAGGGACATGCCTGGCTGTAGCAATACCTCACTCCCCTGTGAGGCTGGTGCAGGGAGAGATGGCAAGAATATTCCCCCATGGCCTCTCCCCACAAATGCTCTTTTCTCATCGCACTATCCCTCCTGCCCACACCAAAGTCCATTGGACTGCCAGTGCCCAGTTGACCGACACTCCCCCCCCCGCTGCACTGCTGGCTGGGGAGTGCAGCTGCAGCCTGACCCAAGTATGACTGGAAGAGTGAGGCTGGTGAATAAATCAAAGAGAACAGATATATAGAGGATCAGAGCTACAAGGGGAATCCAACCTCACCCTACAGATGTGGGGGCAGATGCTGTGACCACTGGGGGAGGCACTGACAGGTTAAGGACGAGTACCTGGGGAGAACTTTAGCAGCGTCAAAAGGAAGCCAAAGACCTGCGTCCCAGGGTAGAGGCTACGCTGGGCTTGCAGGATTCATTCTCCCACAGGAAATTACTCTGGCAGAGAGTGCTGGGTAGGAGCAGTGTCTATCTCCACAGGACATGCAGAGGCCAAGAGGACCTGCTGTACATAACCCAAAACCTGGGACTAGTCCCTGCCTGCAGAGCTTATTAGCAAGACCATCTTGTGCCTGTCTCAGAGTCTGGACAAACAACCATCAGCCCTGCTAGCAGTGACAGAGCAGTCCCTGTATGGTCTTGCAGCCAAACCCTCCTCTTTCAGTTCTGGCTCCAATGTTGCCAGCTCTACTTTACCAAAAATTCCAAGTCAAATCCTCCAAAACTGCATGAAGTTTCTAAAACCATGCCCATTTTCTTTCCTCCCTAGGGAGCTTAGAGCCTTCAAGATCATTGGCAGCTCCAGTGCCTGTTTTTTCCCCACAACCTGGTTTCTAGAGCCCAGGATCTTCATTCCTGACCTACCTCAAAGCTGAAACTCTCTATGGATATTAAACCCCAGCACCTGGGGCTTGGATGGTATCACTGAAGATTCACAGCAGGCTACAGTTCCTCCCTCTATGGGAAACACCCCTGCAGTGTCCGTGCCAAGGCAATAGACTAAAACATGTATTGGGGCACCCTAGGGCTCTGCCCAAGTGCCTCCAGGATCATCCTCGGCTCTCCCACTCTTCATCTGAAAATAACCTGGGCATCTTGGTAGACAGCACATTGAACATTGTGTGCACTGGCAGTAAAGGCAGATAGCAGCATCCTACACTGTATTAGAGGAACACAGACAGTAGAACAAGGGAAGTAACTATCCCTATATACCAGTACTTGTTAGTCCCCATGAAGTCATACCGCATGCAGTTTCTGCCCCCAATATAGAAAAGACGTGGACAAATTAGTGGGAGTTCAGTAAAGGACCACCAAGGTACCCAGGGCTTGAAGCACCTATCCTGTAAGGGAAGGCAGAGGGAGGGGGGCTTGTTCAGATTAGAGATCTTTTCAGGGGGACCTCATAGCAATCTGTCAGTACCTACAAGGAAGTCATATGAGAAGACAGAGCCAGGCTCTTGCCAGTAGTGCTCAGTGGGAGGATAAGAGAGAATGGGCATAACTCTAAAGACATGTTCAGACTAGATAAGGAAAAACCTTTTCCTCATGAGGACAGTCAAGCATTGAAGCAGGGGTCCAGAGAGGATATGCAGTCTCCCACCGTGGAGGTTTTCAAGACCTGTCTGGATGAAGCCCTGAGCAACTTGGTCTGGTCTCATAATTGACACTGCCTGCATAGAGAACTGCTGAGGTCCCTTCCCACCTGAATTATCCTGTGATCTCTAACTCCACATAGGAGCAGAAAGAACCTCTTGGCTCCAGACTCACTGGACAGGATGAGGCAAAATGTCAGCTGCCTGCATCAGCTACACAGTCCCCTCCCAACACACCCTTTGCTGCCCCCCAGATCCTGCCATTCAGGACAGCTGAACAATTGCTTCCCCACTCCCATACTTTCAGAGTCCAGAAAGCTCCAGCTTGGCCAAGGCTGATCCATCTCATCTTCCGACACAGAGGAACAATTTAAGGCTGCAAGCAAAGTGCTGTGCAGCACACAGGCTCCAACACCACCTCATTCTCCCTGCGAAGTTCCACTGGAGACCAACACCTAGAAACAACGCAGCAACTCCATAGGACAAGGGGCATGGCACCTTCCAGCTCCCTTTATACAGTGAATTATGCCCACGTGGCAGGTTGGTCTGCCTTGTGTGGGGTGGTGGAGGAGGTGCTGAAACATGAGTTAGAAGAATTACTACGCTGAGAACAGGAGAATGGCTCTTAGCGCACTCATCACGATGGCTCCAATTAGTGCAATTACAGGGCTTGGCTGCATCTTCCTGCTTATGATTTTCATTAACAATTGCATGGTCAATTCTGCTACTTTTCACTGGGCAAGCAGCCAGAAGCTGGCAGCAGCCTCTGGTTCTGGCAAGGTCCAGAGGAAGAGCAGGTACAGACTGCTCTCCTGGGGGGCCAGGCTGGCAACAAAGGCCCAGTCAGGCATTAAGATGTCCTGGCAACAAGACAACTGTTTGGGAGAAGAGAGGTGAGCGGCACAGCTACCTGTCCTGTTGGAAAAGCACACTCCTCACTGGAGGCTTCAATGCACTCAGCACAGCTGGTCCGTCAGCAAAAAAAACAGCACAAACACCCAGACAGCTCAGTTTTGGCTGTGTCACCTTTCCTAATGCAAAGCAAGACAAACAGTTCAAGCCCCAAAATATGACTCCCCAAGCAACTGCAGGACACAAAACCTCTCAGGTTATCATGACTCCAGAAAAGTGAGCCATTTCCAAGTACAAGGTGCAGACTAGGAGCAACAATTCTTTCAACTTCCTTAGACTTCAGAGACCCGAGGCAACATCAAAACCTGCATACCTCAATAATGGAAGGGGTGGGGGGGGCAGGGGGGGTGTAAGCTTCAGTGCAGAAGCAGGGGTATAGAGTTAGGGGCAATTATTTGCCAGCGCAAAGATCACACATAAATGTGAGCCCTTTCCAGCCCCAGGCTGGGTGGTAACAAAGCCTTCCAGCTGTCTGCACCCCAAGCTCCCCTTTCCCCACCTCACTAGGCACCAACCACATAATAAAAATTAAAGAGATATTCAGCTGAAATGAAGCACAGCTTGAGGCAGCTGTACTGCTGGGCACCAGGTCCTGTGTTGCAGCTCTGCCTTGCTGCTCCTATGTGTTTTGGAGCCATGCTGCCTTTCCCACATGAAGCTTACTGATGATAACCTTGTTTGTTGAGCAGAGGACCAGAGGAGTGCAGAGGGAAGTTTTGCAGGACTGCTTCTTCCTTGCCCTCAGGATGTTTACTGTATTGAAA
>JMFS01017991.1:0-15743 GCA_000699545.1 Podiceps cristatus
TATTATCTGTTTTGTTTTTTTATTTAATGGTGACTTTTTAAAACCATTTAAACACCTGTTGTCACTGAGTGTTATTCTGTTATGTGAATGCCTTTCCCAGGAGTATTTGTTACCAAAAAAAAAAAAAAAAAAAAAAAAAAAAAGTGGTTTTCCTAGCTAAGCTCAAGAATAAAAAAAGAGTAAAAATAAAGAAAAACACACCAAAAAAATTAAATTGAACAAATTAAGCAAATGAAAATTGAACAAATTCAGAAAGTTTTCTTTTTATTCTAAAATTGCTTTTGTATTTTAACACACAAGCATGCCCATCAACCACTCAGCATTATTTTGCAACTGTAGCACAGTAGCCTTAACATACCAGGACCTCATTCTCCTTTGATTTAGTCTTCTGTACAGGCTGAACTTCAGTCATGAAAATCTATTTGTCCAACAATTATAAAGGGGAGGGGGAGAATTTTCTAGAAATATCTGAAAAAGTAACTAGTGTGTGGATCAGGAACACAGATGAATCCAACAGTGTTCGGGAGTTTTCACAAATATTTACGAGTGCTGTTTGCAGTGTGCAGGCAGCCCTAATCACCAGCACAAAAGCCGTATCAGCCTGGTGTTTAGCAACTGCGGTGAGCATTAAGAGTCTGAATGCTTGTTGGCTCTGGTGAGATTGCTTGGTAGTGGGAATATTGATTTGCTGGCAGAAGATTTAGATAATCCATTTCCAGAAAGGCTTGTAGAAAAAATAAGTTCTGATTGCTGTGTATTTGACACAAAAAAAGGGCTGCACTTTGTTTAGTTGCATTGCATTTTACACATCAGAAGCTGAATAGATTTCCCTTAAAAACTGCCACTTGCCAGACATCACGCTGTTCTGCTTCAGGCAGATGGAAGCAAGGCAAAAGGGTGTAGAAATTCACTTTATCGGTGCAACTGATACAGTTGGAAAAAGCAGGTAAGCTTTTGAGCATACAGATCACTCTTTAGGTCTGAAACAGGCATCAAGCTTCAAGCTGAGTTTAGTTTAGTTATGATAATTGATTAAACAACTGCATTGACTGATTATGAACAAAGGCTGGTTGGTACCCATGGAGCAGGTGAACGGAGCGAGAGGAGACGTGAAGAAGTCCTGCAGCCCAGAAAGTAACAGCTAGCCCTGGAGCAGCTTTGTGAGGAAAAGAGAGGAGATTACCACAAAACTGATGTCTTTGCTGAGTTGGTAATACCTAGTGTCCAGCAGAGCTGTGATTTTTTGGGGTGGGTGAGCTAACCTGTTGAGTACACATTATCTGCTGGTGATGAGGAAAATGGAACAGATCCTTCACAGTGTTATATCAAGCAGATTATATGAAGTGCACCTGGTGAATGAAATACATCCAAGCTGTCTGACATGTCTCTCAAATGCCGAGCTGTTTATTCAGGACAAGACTGTGGAAAAGAATGAAAAACTAGTGGGAATATATGTGGCTAATATTGATTTGGTTGGGAGTTTGGTATAAAGCTGAACACAATAAGCTTCCAGGGAGTTCAGCTGTCCGTCTCTGTGTCCCAGGCCCTTCACTGCTGCTGTCCATTAGCAAGGCTCTTTTAGCTTGGGGTCAGCTGCTAGAAAGGTTTGAACTGCTCTGGGTCAGGCTCCAGGTCCCTCCTCCTGATTCTCCTCTGCTTTCCTGCACCAGGACTGCTTTCCCTATGGGCCCTTCTTCTCTTTGTATTCCCCTCTGTCATAGATTGATATTATTTCTATCATCATCTTGCTAACAGCTCTTATTTAGAAGTAGAGGAAAGTAGGATCTCTCACCCATACGTTTATCTTGCTAATGGGAATTATCTGAACAGAAAATGAGCACAAGCAACACTCATTTACCATGAAAAAAGCAAGCTGGAAAGCGTCAGAGATGCAATGAATGAACTCCCCTTGCTAATGGCTGACCGGCCTTGTTATTAATACAGATATAATGATGTTAAGCTTCTCTATTAAGTCAGCAGACCGGGGCTATTGGTTACATTTCATTTCTAAGAAACAGGCTCATTTTTCAATTACATTGTAATTCACAGAGTCTTTAAGTGCCTGGAAAATGCAAGAAGTTCAAGAACATCTCACCGAGGATGCTGCAAAGTTTCACTCAAACAAAAACCTCAGAACAGAAACACCGCATTCACTGGCTAGTGATTCACTTCTTCCCTGTTCCCAGATGAAGGGAAGAAGAGATTACACCCATGCAGGCTGGGAACCAAAGTTCATAGTAGATGAAACCGAAAGCAAGTGAAGATCATCCCAAGGACTAAAGTTGTCTGCTTAAAACCCTCTGCCAGAGCCCTCCAGACACTGAGTTACCTGGGTGTGCTCAGCAGCCAGGTACTGGCGTGCAGCTGTGATGTTGGAGTGCCTCATGGGGTGAGGTGAAAGGTGTTAGTTAGAACGTCTTTAGCTCCTCCTCATGCCTCTGTGCCCCTCGAGCAAGCACTGGGACCATTTTCAGTCTCTGCCTATTGCTGGGGCATAGACCCACTGGTGTCTGTCCTGGCCACCCAGGGGCAGCAGCACCCTCATGGCCCCTGAGTTTCTGGGTGTGCTGGGAAATAGCTTTACCCCAAGGATGCTGTTGGACAGCGATGAAAGCTAAATGCAGCCCATGCTGTTTGCATCTGGATCGCTATACATACACACGGTATGCATCCCAGCACCCAGACTTGCCCGGGGCTTGGCAGCACGTGTTGCCTTCCCCTGCTGCGCACACAGCCACAGGGGCTGGCTTTCAGGTAGAGCCTGTCTCACAAGGCCCCTTCCCTCAGCAGAGTCTTCTCCCCCTCGGTGTCCTCGCTTTCATCTGCTCAATTCAGTGATGTTTTGGCGTTTAGGAGCTGGGAGACCCAGGGGATGCTGTATTCTCTCGGTTGGAAATCTTGTGCGAAGGAGATGGTTAATGGTTGCCCAGGAGGGTGAAGTGTGACAGCAGAGGGAACGGTTGGCTCTGACTTAAGTGGCAAAGACAAATGTAATGGTGGTTGGCAGGAGGAGAGCATTTCCCTTGCCAGCACCCCCCCTTTGCCATTGCCTGGGGGCACCAGACCACACACGAGGCTCTGCTGGGCCTCTTCAGACCTCTTGGATGTGCGTATTAGCGAGGTGTTAAGGGATGCCCTCCTCTCACTACTGCTGGCGGAGGAGCCTGGCCCAGATCCTCACAGCTACTGCTTTGCTCTCATTTAATTTCAGTATGAGTAGCTTCCCACGTACCTTTCCTCTTTTCTGTCAGCTGAAACCTGGACCACACTAAGCTGCTGCAAACCCCTTAGGTGCCTTTTGGGTCCCAGCATCTAGGGCAACTCCCAGAAAAAACTTCTGCCTCTCCCAACCCTTGCGATGCCGGTTCACCTCTCCATCATGCAGCAAAAGAAATGTCCTGTCCTGCTGCCCTTTGGCTACTCTGGGGACCTTCATCTGCAGAACTAAAATGATTGTAAAGGTGCCCTGATGATAGGTTGCCATTTTCTTGAACAGGAGATCCCTTTTGCTGTCTGGTTATCACGGGTTATCTGGTTCAAGCCATCAAGCTGCATGGGTTATGTGGTTCAAGCCATCCTAAGGTAAAACACAAATAAAACAATTTATTCATAGCCTCAAAATACACAACAAATTTACAGTGCTTGCAAACATGTTGGCAAATAAGATAAAGTTAACTTTCTACCTAATTTAGTTATGCTCACATTAAATCAAGGTCTTTTTCTCTAGTATCAGCCTAGAGATATCAGTCAATCCGTCTCTAATACCACTCATCCTGGCAAGGTGGCCGTAAGGGCCGATCCCCCTCCAGCTGCCTCCTGCCTGAGCCAGAGCCCTTTGCTGCCCTTTCCCACACACTGCAGCTGCTCGGCCATGGTACGGGCAAGAGAGTGGCCAGCGGCCGACCACACAGCGAGGGCAGCTGCTCTGTAGCCCGAGTAGGAACATTTTCATGGCAACTTACAGGTTTCCACAGCTCAGCATTTGCATTTTAACACCTGGGGCTCTTAGAAATATTGCAGATCATCCATGGTAGCTCAAAGTGACTGAAAATGGACATAAGCAGGAAGACTATTAAGGAATATGATCAGTGGGCTAGGGCAGGGCAGGGCAGGGCCGCATACACACCTCTCTACCAAGGCTTGCACCAGCACTGCAATTTGGTTTCAGTCCACTGTGACAGAGGTTTGTGGCTGCTGGTCACCTCTCCCCAGTCTTTTTGGGCCAGAGGAGGCTGCTTGGATGCAGAGGCCAGGGTGCTTTAGGTCAGGAGGGCTAATGATCTCCAAACTCTCCCTATTGCACACACTGCATTGGGATTTCCCATTTGGAATCCATTTGGATTTGGATTTTTTTTCTGCACAACTTCAGGCAACAGCGTTGGAGCAAGACAAGCTCTTGGCTGGACACAGGCTGCAGTGGCTCCAACGCTAGACCCCAGACCTGACTGCCACGGACCCTGCCTGGCTCCCAGCTCATGCCCTGGCAGCCTGCTAGCCCTGGGGAGGGAAAAAGTGCGTGGGGCAGAGAAACTGCTCTCACTTCACACATGGAGAGCAGATGTGTGAGATCAGTTCATCCACATGAAATTCAGACCCCTGTAATTCTGCCAAGGTCAGGGAGACCTGCTTGGCTGCCTTGGGCTGATCCAGGGATGGTCAGGCAAACAAAAGCTGCCTCTGGGCACAGCTGAGTGCTGCACCTACTCTTTGCAAGATATACAACAATGCTAATAGTACAACTAATAATATGCAAGGAGACAGTGTGTGCTTTCTCTTGCTGAGGCAGACTCACACGTTTTTCTGCTTGTGAGGTCTCCGGTGCGTGGCTGCACATCACCTGCTCCTCAGAGACACAGGATAGCTCCCAAGAGGGGAGAAGTTGCTTTTGCTTCCCAGCCAGGAAACAACAATCTGTTCCCTAGTTCCCACCGGGATAAACCCTCTTCCAAGGCCCTATTGGAGGTGCTGAGCAATAAGAAATAAGCCCCCTTGGAAACAGGGAATGGCTTTGAAGTGGTAGGGGAAGAGAAAAAAAATTGAGCTGAGCTGTGGAAGGTCCCAGCACTCAGAGTCCAAGGAGCAGGAAAAACCCACCTTTTCTCTAATGCCCTTTTTTTGAGTCTCCTGAGTCCCACCCCAGTTGCATAAGTAGGCTTTATCCTTATACTTACCCCTGTCTTTCCAAGACAGCCAAGTCCTTTCTAAGGCTAAACCTGTGGTTACTCCCCCGCAACGCAGGAGGAAGAGACTGAACTTTGAGAACACTCAGAGTCCAAGGAGCAGGAAAAACCCACCTTTTCTCTAATGCCCTTTTTTTGAGTCTCCTGAGTCCCACCCCAGTTGCATAAGTAGGCTTTATCCTTATACTTACCCCTGTCTTTCCAAGACAGCCAAGTCCTTTCTAAGGCTAAACCTGTGGTTACTCCCCCGCAACGCAGGAGGAAGAGACTGAACTTTGAGAAACTGTTGGACAAGACACAAGTTTAAACTCGAAGTTGATTCAGTTGCACAGCATGTCCATCAAGCACTCATTCTTGCAAACATCCACTTCAAGTAAAAAAAATATCTGCGCTATACTATTTGGGAGACCCAAGAGGTGGCTCTTCATCAACCCTTTGTATCGCTCCAGTGAGACAGCTCAGCTCCTGCCAGCACGGCAGTAGTGATTTATGCTTGCACTGTGGGTAGGGACAGGGCCTGAGCAATGTCCCTTATTCCCCCATCTCTTGGCCTCTCATGTCCAGTGACTTGCACTGCACTGCAGACATGAGCACACCTTTGCCCAGTGTCCAGCTCAGCGGGACTTACGGTAAGAGACTTGGTCCTAGGTAGCGGGGACGGTTGGTCAGCCACTGATCCCCTTTCATTTGGGGGTGTGGGGTGTCTGTGATAACACTGAGCGTCTCTGACGCTCTCAGAGCAAAGCACTGGCTGCAGAGAACAGCCGGTGACATTTGACCTCTCTGATTAGGAAGAAGTAGCCTTTTGAATTTGAGAGTGACTGATATTCATGACCTTTTTCTCTTAGAAGTGAAGGACTGTCTTTAAAACACACTCTGCCTGTGCCTGGGGATGTGCAGCAGGCTGAGCTGCTCTTGAAAACAGAACTTGAAAGGACGTCACTTCCCAGGGTCTTGGTCTGGGACCAAGAACTTACCCTGTGAAGGGAGAGGAGTTGGGGATTTGCTCAATCAGGGTCAGAAATAACACGTGGGGGATCACGGGTAGGCAGCTGCAGTTTCTGTCTTGCTCGGCTGTGCCCAACGCCAGGCACCCCACAGCTCAGGCTGGTGATGGCAGGAGGGGAGCTTGCTGTCCTCCCAGCGTGCCTTGTGCTGCCATTTGTTGGTGGAAAATGTTTCAGCCACCGGGAGGGTTTGAGAGCTAACGCTGCCGCCAGCTTGCCCCACTCATGGACTGAAACCCCCACAGCTGCCACGAGGGTTTGGAAAGCTGAAGCCACGTTTTGCAGATCCACCGAACTGTTTCAGTCTGCAACCTGCGCCCTGCATGAGGAGGAACCCGTGCGCAGGGGACGGAAATGCTTCCTTAGATGAAAAATTAGATGAAGATATAAGTTATCTCCATGCAAACTTATAAAGACAATATGAACGACTGAACAAGGGGGTAGAGATGTTTTAATCACAGTTACAGGGCTCTTTCTTAGTTTCCTACATACCTGTATGTAAACAAATATCTGACAGACTCCGGTCTGATTCTGGTTCCTTGTGGGAGATAGCAGTGCCAGGACTGCTGCCTGCAGCCTTAGCAAAATTACAGCAAGATACAATTCTCTATTGAATTATTAAAAAAACCCCAAAAACCACCAACAAACAAAAACCAAAATCAAGGAGTCAGAGAAGATGATCATAGCAATCTTATGATCACAGTGAACCTTTTAAGCTTCAAAATTATGTTATTGAAATGATATTATTTTCCATGCAACATGAAAATATCTGCTCATTGCTACAGCATTATTACCACCATTATCACTAGTAATGTCTAAACCAAGGCAGAGTTTGTTTCCTGTCTACACAGTGGAGGGGAACTCCTGAGAACTGCAGACCCACAGCTGAGAGTTAAATTAGGCTGAAGATATTTTTACAGCTTTTGGCTTCTTTTAGTGTACCTCCTTTTGCGGGGATGCTCTTTTCAAGCTGGAGCTCTGCAGCGGTAAGTAGGCACTGGGAAAAATCCAAGGAAACTTTCTCAAATACACACATTAGCAACTAGTCCTGAGGCTCATGTGAGGCTGTTGTACCTACTTAGGCAGTGCTTGAAGAGCTTTCAGATCATAAAGCAGTTGTGCACCCTACCTCATTTAAGTACGTAGAGACGTCATTTTTCAGTGCATAATCCTGAGCTCTCCTATTTCATTTTGCATGTCACAGGAAGGTACCAGTCTGACCCTGTTCACACGCCTCAGGATGGACTGTTTGGTGTGGTGAGGAGCATCCAAGGGATTACTCCAGGGACGCAGCGGGTAAAGTGAGTCTGATGCCCAGCCAGGCTGGGAGGGAGCCCGGCACAGGGGCAGCTCACGGCTCTGCCTGCGAGCCCCCCAGCCTCGGGCTGCATGACAGCTCTCCGAGAGTCCCGGTGGCAGGACAAGGGGCTTTCTGAACTGCATCGCTCACTCCCTTGGCTTATCCATCCACCCACCTCATGCAAACAGAGGAAGGGATGATGGACTGTTTAGTGCAGGTAATACTAAGTAAGGTAAATCTAAAGGCTTTTCAGAGGATGAGGGGGTGGGGGGAAGGCTTTTGCAAGCATGGAGAAGTGTGTGTGTGTGTGTGTGTGTGTGTGTGTATTGATAGGCACATCAGTTGCTGAGATTCACTGCAAATAATGGCTCTTACTTCCAACAGGCTTCCCATCTGGCTACTTTTTAATGCAAATAAGCCTTTCAGCTCCATCACCTCCTCGTTCTGGTGGTGGATCTTTAACATACCCCAATACAGCTTTTAGGCACACACTGCTCTACGGCTTTCATGGCAAGAAAACTGTCCCTTCCTGTGCAGAGGAGCCTTGCATGAAGGCAGGAAGTTTCACACTATATACACATTCTGGGCTTAATTATATCTAGGCCTTTACATCTGAACCTGGCCCAATCTAGAACTCTCCCCCGTAAAATATGAAAGAATCCCAGGGAGAAGAGATGCCTGGTGCATAGGAGATTCAGATGGCCATGGTGTATAGCAGAGAGCTGTCTGCTGATGTAGAATGAGCCCTGGACTGTCCTAACACTGTTCCCATCAGTGGCAGGGAGTTGATGGCACCTAGTCCACCCTCGGTCCCAAGTGCCAAGCTCCCTGCCTCCAAAACACTTTTAATACTCAAAGTGCCCCTCACCAGACCTTACTGCTGTGACAACCGCAGGCCCTTCAGACCCACTATTGCCGTGGCTGCTCCAGTATGCTACCCCACCCCAACCCATGGCCACTGCCTTTTCAGGACCCTGTCTCCAGAGTGCTAGCCCGATCCCACTTCAGGCAGGCTTGCCAGCCACTGGTCTGGGGTCACAAGCTCTGTTCTGGGATACTTCAGAAAAGGGAAACAGGGAAAGCCTGACACAGGCTGTGCCAGAGTTACCTGATCAGGTCCAGCAGACACCTCACCACCTTTTTCTGCATCTCTGTGCAGCAGCTAATCCACAATTTGGATAAAGTAGTTGTGGGTGATGGAGAACCAACAGCACAGCCTTCGCCTGTGCCAGCAGGATCATGGATGGTGAACTGGCTGGAAGAGGTGGCTCTAAAGCAGCATCAGCAGGGCCCGCGCACACTGCTGTCAGCGAGACCACTTCCGATCACGTACGGCCTCCGGCTGTTTTGCAAGAATAAGCGCAATAGATGCAGCCTGGTGCATGAATCACAGAAGATGCCTTCTCTTGTAATTTTATCAGCTGTAAATCATGAGTCACAACCAGGTGTGCCAAGTATTGAGCTCTGTGCAAGCCCACAGACAGTGTCCACACCTGGAAGACCCGACTTTGGAGCATTTTGCACACAGTCTATAACCTACATTGTCCATGGCTTGGTCTTTTTCCCTCAGCAACCTGCTTGAAAAGGTCACTTCAAGCACAGCAGGTCTCCCTCCCTACATGTACCCCATGGCTCTTCTTTTGAGCCAGCAGCATCCCAGCCTGCCCAGCGTCTTTCAGCACCCTTTTTGACATCAGCATGTTGAAGGATGGGAAAAAGGGAGTGCTATTTTTCTAAATGTTAAGCAAAACATGTGAATCTCTCAAACTCAGGGAGACTACAGTCACCATGCACTTCAGGTGCCACTGTCCGTCTCACAGGTGGATGGATCCAGATGAAGCCTCTCCCGTGCGGTTGAGGCTGATGCCTGCCATGTGATGTGAAGGGAATGAGGCCAGGAAATCTCTCGTGGCAGCGGCACTAGAGGTAGGCAAAGCAGCAGCAAAAGCAGCTTGCACAGAGATCCGCGTGATGGCAAGCTTGCCCCAGAAAGCCAGTTAAAGTCATCTTGGGTGATCCCTATACACCAGGGCAGGCATGTTGGGATCCTTCAGCCTCTTTTAAAAGTGTGGTGGCTTCTGCTTTGCCCCTCGGTCCATGCTCTGGTTGCCTCCTGTCTCAAGAAGAAAGTCCTTTAAAGTCCTTTCACAAGCCCACTGCTCCCCTCCCTGCCACTGCCCCTTGCCTATAATTAAATAATAGTAGACTGATGGAAAGTGACATGATGGTAAGTGTTTAAAAGATTTATCTTTGTGTCTTCATTTAGGACATTTTAGTATCAGCCAGGAGTTTCCAGCCATCATGGTAATTTATTTAAATGATTTATGTGGAAAACCAAGACATTCCACATACCTCTAAGATGGCTCCTGGAGCATGGCTGTTGCTGGCTAACATTGCCCCTGGGAGCCGAGGTACTCATTTTCACCCTGTACTTCACATCTCTGTGGGGGGGTGATTACCCCTGATAACAACACCCCTTGCCAGGGATTTTAAGCATTTCTGCTTGAACAAATATAATTTAAATAGCATGGTGCACAGGAATATGGGAAAGAATTATTTCAATGGTGCTCAACGTTGCAAAATTAAATGACAAGAAAAGAAACAAACCCCAGAAAAAGATTTCCCTGAAGTAAAACCAAAATATATTTAGGGACTTTAGAACAAAAACTGGAGTAGAGTGAGCCTGATTAATCTATGGGAATAGTCAGACACTAGACACTACCCCATTAAAGCTTTAAGAAGCATTGACTGAGAGCAGCTGCAGAAAGTACATTTTTGTTCCATAAAACAGTGGCAAGCCATTCTACAAAAACAAACAACCAATTTAAAGGCTCACCATTGCCTCTAGAACTGCCTGGTTTATCCGTGTGCAGAGAAATATTGCCAGTTAAACAAGACTGCAGTGTACTAAAGGCTGGCTTATCCCATTTTTGAAGCCCTTCAGTGAGAAGTGCCACCCCTTCCTCCCCGGGCTCAGAGTGATGTCCCTGCATGGGACGTCAATTTGCAGCCTGGGAGTCCAGTCCCCATCACCTTCAGCTTTACTGCAATGCCTTCCTAATACCAATGCCATGACACATGCAGCTGTATGACTTCCTTGTCTACATGCACGGGGCTAAGAGGGCCTTGAGACCCATCCTGCTGCCAGTCCTGAGCTGCCAGCTGGAGTCAAAGCAGTGGTCAGCGACTTCTGCCTTGCAGAGATGGGGCGCAGGAGCACAGTGCAGCAGGCTGGCTCGCCTGGACCCGCGCAGGGAAGGAGGCCGAGCGGAGCGTGGGGCAGAGCCCGGGGTGGGGATGCTCAGCTCGCCCTGGGGAGCTTTTCTGTGCACCCACAGATATGTGTGCACGTGAGCCTGCTTCCAGTCTAGTTGTGGTGACACCTCAAACACCGCATCAGAGAGCTTTGGACAGACCTTCCTCAGCTCTCTTCTGTGCAGCCCCACTGACCCACTTTCCAGAGCATCAGTTGCCTGGCCACTGGCATGCAGCAAGTCAAGCAACGAGGCAGAAGGGGCATTGAGCCTTGCTTTGTGCTTGCAGTCAGAAGCAGCTAGCAGAGCAGGACGACTAGTCAGAGATCTTCCAAGTATTCTAACTTTTTTCCACTTATTAAGTAGAAGTATTTCCAAAATTAAATAGAAAATTATTTTCTCCTAGGGACCACAAGGCCTGTTAAGCACTACTGAGGGCACGGCATTCAGAGTAAGCAGACGCAATGTCTCACAACAGACTGTGCTCGAGCAGGGGATCTCCAGGCCAAGGACAGAGAGCACGAGCCCAAGCGGGGCCTGTCCTCACTCTCCTGCTCTCAGGTGGTTTAATGGGACAGCCAAAGCTTTACTGCTATAGCCTGAGCAACTGAAACTGCTGCAAGCGTTTGCCGTGTGTCTCTTCCCATGCCCCACCACTGCCAACCTGGTTCATCTCTAAGAAATTTCAACAGAGCCAGCAGCAATAACCTTGCTAGGTAATATCTATTTCCCAAGGCTGCTGCTGATATGAACAAAGTTAAATAGCCTTCCTTCTGGCTGGGGACCCTGTCTCTGAAATGCTCAAGGTTCAGGCATTTGTTCTCATTACACTCAGTAACATTCCACCAGTGCAGGCTTTCTCAAAAGCAGAAAGTTTTCACCAGACACTGTAGCTTTGATGAAGCTTTATTTTGATAAATAATAAAAAACCCAACTCAGAAATAGCTATTAATTATTCACTGGAACAACAACTACGACCTCAGTCACCATATGTCCCAAACCAATGCCCCGATCAAGGGGGAGGACAGGGTGGAGGAATAAAATAGAGCAAAACAAAACAAGTAAAAAAGACCCCCAACCCCAATTTATTTCACTCTTTGCTCCACAGTTTACTGAACCTGTGTGCTCAATGGGAGCAGAGCTATGTGTTTACTTCTGTTACATCCCAAGGAAGTGACCATGCTGCTATCACGTAAATGAAATTAGTTTTGGCACCAGGGCAAGCCAGTGCAGGCCCTTGGTGATTAAAGAAGCCATGTCAAGGTACATTCGTTGCAGTCCAACCTGTATTACTCGTCTTAGCTCCTACAAGAAAGGAAAGCTCTGAACAAGCTCTAAATTCCCTTGCAGGGACTCTGGGACTGCAGTCAGGCTGCAGTGTTACTTGAGAGAAGTCAGCAAAGCACCATCAAAGCACAGAAGATGAAGTATTAAGATAGGCAGAGGGACCTGACATTTCAGGAACATTCTCCTCATAATATCTTAGGGTACACCATGGGCGTGAATGAGCAAGAAACCCCCACACTCTGTATCTAGTTACGTTCATGGCCATTAAAGAAGACAGGATTTGCCTGCAATTTATCAAACTATGGTAGTGACAGGCAATACCTGCCACCAGGCGTTGGTATTTTTCTTATTGACTTCTGCGTGAGTTATTACCCCTAGTCTAGAAACAGGGAGGATGAGCACTTTGAGGTGAAGTGATTTGTACAATTATCTCAACTATTATGGAAAGAAAGAACAAAAGAAAAAAAAAAACCACAGTTTCGTTCCCAGGCTCAGTGTGCCCATGAGTCTTTGCTGTCTGTTACTGTCCTTTCTTATAAGTATAGGAAAAGGAAAGGTGGCTGTGGTTGGAAGACCTAAGTTCCCTTTTTTCATAGGTTCCTCCTAATAAGAAGGGAGGTTTATCCTGGAAAGCAAACTTTATCCCTGATTATTGCTAAAAAAACCCCAAACAAACAAACAAAAAAACAGGGGTATATGCCTGGTTTCAGCCAGGACGGAGCTAGGTTTTTTTCAGCAGCTCCTGTGTTTTGGATTTAGTATGTGAAACACGGTGACAGCACGCTGCTGCTGGGGTTCGTAGCTGCTGAACGATCAAGGACATCTTGCAGTTTCCCAGGTTTTGCTGATGTGCAGGTGCAAACACCTGGGAGGGCACAGCCAGAATAGTTGATCCAAACTGGCCAAAGAGAGTGTTCCATACCATGGACGGCATGGCCGGTGTGAGGGAGGGTCGGCCATTGACCCCTCTCCTCTGTCTGGTTTCTTGTTCAGTTCATTTTCTGTTCATGTTCCCTTCTGGTTATTTTGGTTTTGGTTTATTTTTGGTTGGTTGGTTGGTTGGTTTTTTCATTTAGGCCTGTTTGTTCATTTGTTCACAGTTCATTCTCTCACACGCTCTCTTTGGAACTTGCTGTTCTGGGATGGCTTGTGGGGGAACTGCTCCCTGCCTGCTGCTCGGGACAGGCTGTATCAGTCCTCGGGTGGTGAGAAATTGTGCATTGTTCATTTTATGTATTCTATTATCCTTGTATATTATTATTATCATTAATAGATTTGTATCTTTTCCTTTGCTGTCCTGGTAAAGTGTTTTTATCTCAACCCATGAGCTCTCTCTCTCTGATTCTCCTCCTCACCCCACTGGGGAGGGGGGGTGTGAGTGAGCAGCTGCATGGACCAGTTACTGTTCAGGGTTAAACCACGACAGTATATCTTTGGTTTAAGTGTTGTGCTGTTCACTAGTGCATGGAAAGGGCTGAAGGGGAAAAAAAATAAAAGAAAAATGGTGTTTCTCTGTGCACAAGGCTCCCATGCAAGCCATGGAGGAAGCGTCCTAATTCGGTCAGAAACAGCTGATAAAGCTGTACCCAGGCTCCTATGGCCTGGGTGCCGCAGAGGCAGCCAGCCAGCCACAGCAGTACCTTTGGCTCCCCAGCTTCCTCCTACCCCCAATATATTGTATGGAAACAGTTTCATTACAGGCTTGAGAAAGACATTTGTGCCAAATTTCAAGTGTTCGTAGGCATCAGTCATTCCTCTTGAGATAGGAGAGAGCTTTTGTTACTGATTCAGGGCTTTGTACTTAAAAGTTTTTATAAGCCAGTTCTAGGAAAGTTAAAAACAGGTATATTTTCAGCACATGGGACCAAAATGCTGAGGTGTATGGTTGAAAGCCAATAATAAAAGAAACCATAGAATGTAAATAAATGCAAATAAAAAAAGCCCACACACCACTATGTTTACTTTCTTACCTCCCCCAAGGAAATCCATAAATCTGCTTAGTGGCCTCACTTTCTTTCTCTCTGGAGTCTGATTCTCCTCTCATTTACACAACTGTAAATCCAGACTAAATCCTTTGAAGTTAGAGGACTTTGAAGAGTTCAAAACACATGAAGAAGGAGAATAACTGCTCTCACTATAAACAGAGACTCCCCAGCTGGCCAGTTCCTGATCCTGTTGATGTAGTAGGTGTTTCCCATTGAGTTTAACAACAGCAGGAGGAGCCATTTCATTCAGTTAAGTTACACTTGCAGCCAGATCTTCTACTGACTCCATAGGCTCAGCTCCATGGAAGTGATGTTGGTCTCCAGTACCAGAAGACTGGGGGTTTGATTTTGTGCATGATGGCGTAACTCAGCAATAACCTAAATAAGTAGGTGAAGTCTAAGTTAGGTCGATTATTTGCAATGATAAATATCGGCGTTATTTGTCATCAAAACACTGATTGCTGTTTTATAGCTTGAATGGGGCAAATCACTAGTAATAAAATATTGTAAGGCCTCCAGCTGAAACTTTGATAGCTGATAGGCAGTTTGGAATATTAATTGGTGCAATTAAAAAGTAAAGAATACTTTGAGGAGTTATCCTAAGGACAGCTCTGGCAAGGCACCAGAGTGAAGTCAATAAATAGGTGTCAAATGGGTACTAAGCAGAAAAGGCAATGGGCCTTGCTATTCATGGAGTATGTTGATTCAGATGCAGTAATAAAATGACACTGTCAAGAGGCTGAATAAAAATCTGAAGGTATCAGAAGGGCATGTTGATTCCTGTAAGTATAGTTATCTGTAAAATCAACCATCTTTACATATTTTTTTTTTTAAGAAATACAAATGCTTTTTTTACCTTTTCAAAAAGAATTAATCTTTTGTCTTTAAAGACTAATAGGTGGTGAAAACCTCAGTGATCTTTTGGAATATGGGCTGTAGAGAAGGTGCAGAAGTTGAAACCAAAACCATGATTTATAGAGCTGAAAGTGCTAAGTGTTGTTCTTCTGTTTGCATGCATGGCAGTAACTGACTTTATTTTCCTTTAACACACCACAGCCTACAAGATACAGCACTTTCCTCTCACCATGCTATCTCCTGAGCATAGACAATATTAGAAATGACAGCTCATAAAAACTATTGACATGGCCTAAATGCTGTGGCATATTGCGTTTGCTTTGGCCAAACCAGGCAGAAAGTCAGGAATGAAGCCACACGGTGTGTCCAGCTGAGACGGGATGTACCCGCTGCTGGAGTCTGGACTGACACCACTACTGAAGGGAAGTGAACTAGGGGGCATTTGGTAAATTCATACCCAGAAAAACATTTGTCCTGGTTTCGGCCAGGACAAAGCTAATTTTTCTTTCCAGCAGCTACTGTCTTTTGGATTTAGTATGTGAAGAACGTTGATAATACACTGCTGTTGTTGGTTGCTGCTAAGTGATCAAGGACATCTTCCAGCTTCCCAGGCTTTGCTAACGTGCAGGTGCAAAAACTTGGGAGGGCACAGCCATAATAGTTGATCCAAACTGGCCAAAGAGAGTATTCCATACCATAGACAGCATGGCCGGTGTGAGTGGGGGTCAGCAGGTGGGCCAGTTAATTTGTGCTCTGCTCATGTTCCCTTTGTGTTTTTTGTTTTTTTCCCTTCTTTTTTTTTTTTTTTTGTTTGGGCCTTTTTGGTCATTCATTCATCTGTTGATTCCCTCTCTCTGTCTCTCTGGAACTTGCTG
>JMFS01017997.1:0-10734 GCA_000699545.1 Podiceps cristatus
GACCTTTCTATGAATCTATGAATCTATAAATGGATTTACTTTCCTGGATTTACTCTCATTTTATTTAAGTTGAGCAAAACCATCTTTCTAAGACTGAGTGGCCCACATGTCTTTGTGTGATCAGTTTAAGAGGACATCTTAATGTAAGCTGAAGCTAGTCTGTTTGTGAGAAAGACCTCAATACACATTTGTATGAGGTAGTAACTCAGTAATGTTGATTTCAAGAGCAATATTTGCAGGGAGAGGTGATGTCTTCTATCACATCTGGTGATGCAGCTAGTGTAAAAGGCAAATGTTTAGGTGCATAGGATTTCAAGCTAGTTAGCTGAGTAAACATGGCTTGTTTACTGGAACATAAGAGAGAACTAATACAAACAGTTTCTGCATATTTCTTACTGTTGCTGTAATCAGATCATTCTCTCTTGCTAATATTTTAGTGAGTTTATTATAGAAACAGTAAGTTATCATATAAACAGAGAGAGATCTTGGATCCAATCCTAAAGCTCCAAGGAAATATTCCTATCCTTTCTGTCAGGCTTCCCAGGTCTGAGGGCAGCTTCTCTCTGTTAGGTCTGTAAGGCACCTACCATAAATCTCTGTCCTAAACTCTCAGTTCTGCTTTCGCCAACACTGAATAATAATGTTTGTGACAGTGGCAGCTGCCATCAGCATGCTTGATGGCAATGCTTTTCACTTTTCATCTTTTCTCAGCATGACTGCATGACCCTGGCCACCAAAGCAGTGCATGGGTCACAGAGACAGCTCCAGAAGTAGCATAGGTGCTTCGGCACAGTGCCACAGGGACACAGCACACAACCTGGTCCCTGCACATGCTGCAGTATTGAGCTTTGCAGTCCTACCAGCCTTTGAACTAACTTTGTTATCTCAGCACCACAGCACGTGTAATAGCACATTCATTCCACTGTGAATCAAGAACCCTAAACCCCTGTAGCTTTCATGTAAACTTGAACACCAGTGTGTCTAGCTGCATCCCTCAACTCTTCTAAAAACACAAACTGTAAAAATATGATCTGATTTCTTTCACAGAGTGTGGTCTGCTGGTTAGAGCAAGGTGCCCAATCCCAAAAGCTGGTTAGACTGTTGTGACACACCAGGCAGCTTGCAAATACTCATTGCCTCAGCTTTTCAGTATCTGCAAGAAGACCTGCCTTCAAAAGCCAGAACAGGTGTGTAAGGACAGACAGGTGGGCTAAGTTATTATGAAAATGCTTCTGAAGACCAGACCCTGCTCTGGGTGTGCCGGCACTGCCTTACTATCAGGAGATAAGGGGGAAACCCACACTAAGTCTCCATCCCTACTGTGCAAATTTTCTTGAAGGGATCAGAGAGAGCAGGCCCATGGAAATCTACTGGAGTCAGGCAAGAAACTGACCTCTGGGTAGGTGCTGGGGAGAAAGAAGGGTGCATTAAAGCCAGGAGGACTTGACCCCTGGGCAGGAAGTGAAAAGGGGTAATTGTGTCCCCAGGAGTGATAGGGAGAATCCCAGGAAGTGGAGTATAAATTATCCCATTTCCTCTGCTGGGGTCTGGCCAAGGATTAACACCCCTGTTTGCTTTGGAGAGGTCCTACCGTGCCTTCAGTGTCTGCCAGGGCCCACGCACTGCTGCTGTCTCACACAAATGCACCGAAAGAGCATTTCTAAGTAATCATCATGAATCAACACTGGCCCAGGCTCTGCAAGAAAAACAAATAGCCAACCCTCCAGCCTTTAGTGAGGGTCTCTCTGTAATTTATGGGGGCCCAGGGGCAAGCTTTGTGAGGAAGTGTGATCTCCCTGCGTTTAGGGTTACAGCCTGCAGGCCATTTTTAGAACCGGCCGGGAGCTTGTCCTGTGCCAGCACAGGAAGGACATGTCCTGGCAAAACTGAGCTTCATCGTGGTCTCCACTACAGGCGTATTAGCTGCTCCTGACAAGCGAGTAGAGGAAGTTTCCTTGCAGGATGTTTTTTAGTATAGCCCTGGAATCGTTAGTGCTGACTTAGCCCTTATGTTTCTAACATCACCACCTTGCAGATGAATTTGTCATGGGGGATGTGGGGGGACACAGTCACCTTTTGCTATTCTGACACACCTAGAATTCACCATCAAAACCAGAGCAGTGGCATCTTCCCTGTTCCCCTCCCAAGACACTGGCCTCACCCTCTGTGCCCTACCTGCCACCCCCCCATCAGAGGTCTATGCTTTAAGTGATGATGTTTTTTAAAAGTGATTACCTTAGATGGGAAATGTGACTTGATGTAAGCAGATGTAAGGAAACCCCTTCCATACATAACTGATGGTCCAATATCCACTGTGGTTTAGTCACTTCAGGGGGCCCCACATGGCCAGCCTGGGACTAAAGTGATTTTGCTGTGTGTGCAAGGCATTGAGCCCAAATTCACAAGCCCTGCCAGCCCTGAGTTAGCATTCTGGCAGTGCTGCCAGGCAGGATGAAGGAGCAAGAGGCTGGGAGAAAGAAGCCCTTATTAGCAGAGTGTCTTGGGGATATTCTAAGTGCAAACAGGCAGAAAACTTCTCCTTTGCCAGCTAGGGCCAGGAAAGCAATCATGTGGATGATGCGAAAGATAAGAAGGCAATGCAAAGCCTGGAGGCAAGGCAGATGCATCAAGGCTTCTGAACCCATGTGCACAGCAATTGAGGGGGTAAAAAAGGTGGTGAACAAAGTCATGTTCTGGCATCAAAGGTTTTGGCACATGGAGAAAAAGTCTTGCCACCTAATCCCAAAATACAAGATGGGTATGTTGGGCTCTTCCTCCTTTCACCATCAGGAACTGAAATTCATAGAATCATAGAATCATAGAATGTTTTGGGTTGGAAGGGACCCCCAGAGCCCATCTAGTCCAACCCCCCTGCAGTGAGCAGGGACACCATTACCCACATCAGGTTGCTCAGAGCCCCGTCCAACCTGGGCTTGAATGTTTCCAGGGATGGGGCCTCCACCACCTCTCTGGGCAACCCGTTCCAGGGTTTCACCACCCTCATTGTGAAGAATTTCTTCCTTACATCTAATCTAAACCTACCCTGTTTTAGTTTAAAACCATTACCCCTTGTCCTATCACCATTGTCCCTACTGAAAAGATTCTCCCCCTCTTTCCTATAGGCCCCCTTTAAGTACTGGAAGGCCGCAATCAGGTCTCCCCGCAGCCTTCTCTTCTCCAGGCTGAACAAGCCCAACTCTCTCAGCCTGTCCTCACAGCAGAGCTGCTCCAGCCCTCGGATCATTCTTGTAGCCTCCTCTGGACCCGCTCCAACAGCTCCATGTCCTTCTTGTGCTGAGGGCTCCAGAGCTGGACGCAGCACTCCAGGTGGGGTCTCACCAGAGCAGAGAAGAGGGCTGCTGGCCCTCGACCTGCTGGCCACGCTGCTCTTGATGCAGCCCAGGGTACGGTTGGCCTTCTGGGCTGCCAGCGCACATTGCCGGCTCATGTCCACCTTTTTGTCCATCGGTACCCCTAAGTCCCTCTCGGCAGGGCTGCTCTCGATCCCTTCCTCCCTCAGCCTGTATTGATACCGGAGGTTACCCCAACCCAGGTTTAATGTTAGTAAACAGATACATTGAATTTGGAAGCAAAAGGAGATAAGCTTCTCCTAAAAAAATTGGAAACTAATCTGCTATAAGACAGTGGTAGTAATCTCTTCTCCTTCCGTACTATCCTTTTGAATAATGGTGCACCAGTTCAATGAAATGAGGCTCCAGCTGCTCACTGGATAGCAGACACCGGTCCCAGTATGGACCCCTGAGGGACACCACTTGTGACCGGTCTTCATCCGGATATTGAGCTGTTGACCCCTACCCTCTGGATGTGACCATCCAGCCAACAAGACTGGAGTCAATGTTGAGAGCACTTTAAAAACCCCTGCAGTATCTTGTGCAGACCTTGCCTGTGCATGGGTATGCACTTGAGCTGCAATCCTCTGCAGTCTGAGTCAGGAAAGTGGCTCTGACCCTTTGTGTGCAGTTTCAAGAAAGCAGATGAGATAAGCCTGTGGGTGGGCTCTGTCACTGGTAAAAGCCAGCTCCATGGCCCGGGGAGCATAAGGGAGCAGGAGCTAGCTCAGTTGCTTCTCAGCTGTGGAGATGAAGAGGCCTGGGACATTCATGGAAGCCCTGCTTTGGACTTTCTTGCATTTTCTAGCTATGGGATAAGTGACCCTATCTGGCTGAAGGGAGGCTAGATGAGGTCCACAGATCCTTCTGCTTCTTATATTGGAATTAGGCTTTTCCATCCAGAATCTCATGATGAAGTATGAAAGCTCATGGCTCATCCTAGCAAATGCCTCTGAGGTTTAAAAAAGGAGGCTTTGATTTAAAATAGGTGCAGATGGTCATGGCAACTAGGTAAGGGTCCTATCCACCATTGCAAGACAAAGAAATGGAGTGGAGTAACTAGGGCATGGGCTTGGGGCCCAGGGAAGAATGGGCTGGTGTGCTAATGGTTTGGTACCAGGTCCTGGCTTGCTAATGGCATGGTATAGATGGCTCAGTACCAGATCCTTCACATGATGGGGAGATACCCTTGTGGAAGACCTGTTTCTCCAGGAACTTCCCTCCTAAATGGTTTTGCATGTGTTCAGTATTAACCACATAGATAAATGGAGGGTTTGGCTTCCTTTGATTGCTCTAGATTGTTTCTCTGGATTTTTGTTTGGGTTTTGTTTTTTTGTTTGGTTTTGTTGTTTTGGTTTTTTTTTTCTGCACAACACAGTGTTTCACTAGATTTCAGCCTCAAAGTGGAGATCTGGTTCAGCTATGGTACTGTTCATTTGCTTCAAGTTCAGCATGCATCCAAGAATGCTCCTGCTCTGCAGTTTAAACATACTCCTGCTGCTTCCATGACCTTGGCAACTTACTTACTTGAAAGACACCACAATGATGAAAAAAAATTAATTTATGTCATCATAGTGGACACAGAGGAGGTGACAGGGCCTCTCTTTGTAGCACATCTTTAACACAGGATTTAGGGAGTACTCCTGTGGTCTCTGAAGCCCTGGGTGGAGAGCGTTCAAATCAGATCCAGGCAGGCTAAGAAAGTTACACAGCATTCCCAGTAGAAATGGTCACCCTACCTGATAAGGGCTGGACACTTGCCCAGCTCCCCAAGACTACCTGTTCTGCAAAGCTAGGTGCAATAGCCATGACCAAAAGGCAGTTATTAGCCCCTCTCCCCACCTCAAAGTGCTGCTTCAGCAAATAGACTAGGTGCAATAGCCATGACCAAAAGGCAGTTATTAGCCCCTCTCCCCACCTCAAAATGCTGCTTCAGCAAATAGATTCAGTATTAAAAACTGCAAGCACTGTATGTCAAGCTGAAGTTGTACCATTCCTTGGAACAAGTAGAAAACATATTTATTCGCTTTTTTTTTTTTTTTTTTTTAATCCTGATGAGAAACTGAAGTAATTTTCCTCAATATTTAGTGGAGAGAAAGAAAATTCCCAGTTGACTGAAAGCAAAACAAGTGCTGACTAAAATAATATTACCAATGAAAAATAGAGCTAGAATAGAAACTCGATTTCATCTCTGCTGCACTGATGGGCTGACAAGGAAGAAGAATCTCTACAGTCAAGTAAAGGATAATCACTGACAGGTTCATATCCTGTTATGTGGTCTCTTGAGAGACCTCAAGGCTAACCCAAAATTGTATGAAACATTTGCAGTATGCTGTTTCTTTAATTTTCCTGGGACATTTTATAGTGCCTGAAGCAAACTGCCTGTGTAAATCTTTGCAGGTTCTGAGCTTTAAACACCTTGAGGCAGGGAGAGTCATTTGCTGTGCACCTCTGTATAGTGAATAACCCAGCAGGATCACCAGTGGCTTACTGCCGTGCAAGGACACATTCAAGTGCTTCTGAGCAGTCAGGTCTGAA
Source organism: Podiceps cristatus (assembly GCA_000699545.1). Classification (NCBI taxonomy): domain Eukaryota; kingdom Metazoa; phylum Chordata; class Aves; order Podicipediformes; family Podicipedidae; genus Podiceps; species Podiceps cristatus. The sequence goes on from JMFS01017997.1 coordinate 5,889, forward strand.
TGGGTTGGTGCACACATGACAATTCCCTCATGCCACAATTGCCTGACCTGAGCTCCACTACCCCCAGGAAAAATCCTGCCCCACTGAAGCTGGTATCAAAACTATGCAGTGCCGGAGCTTCACGTCCATGATGTCCTTACTCTGTAGGTCTGTTTCTCTGTAGGTCCTTTCTCTGTAGGTCTGTTTCTGCCTCAGTGACTGCAGGGAGATACACCACGCATTTCTCCGGTTTTCCAAATAAAGGCACCTTACACACTGCTAAGACAACATTTTGTAACAAGTTAGAGTGTTGCCTATACTGTATGTTTCAACCCTGACAGCCTTGCTGATTGTTTTTAGAGCCAGTTAGAAAACCAAGACAAAATAAGGGTTTTCTCTTGGAAAATTCCTCCCTTCTTTGTGGACATCTCTAATTACAGCTGCTAAAAAGTCAGGATAGCTTTTCTTCCCCAACGATGTCCTGGAAAAAAAAAATCATACTTAATTTAATGGATAAGCTAAATTCAATGCATTTGCTACCCATTTCAGATTTTCTTCAGGTGTTCCACAGCACAATTGTCCTGATATTTACTGGAAGACTCACAAATCTACCTGTGTAAACTGAAGGTTTTACACATTGTGTATCCCTCCTGGGGGCCTCAGACCTTCCAGCTGCTTCCCAGATGGATGTCTGTGTGCCCAGGACTGGAGTCTACCTGGGTTTCCAGGACTGCATCTCTTCTCTAACCCAGTGGAGGGCTCAAGAAGGAAATGAGAGGAGAAGAGGGACTGTTGCATCCCTCCTTTCCTATGCCTAAGCAGCTGTTTTGCAGCCAGTGGGGCTGAGGGCCGTGTATGGGTTAGCAATGGGGCTACAGTTCCCAGAGGAGACGGACTACCCTTCAGGGACCTTCATTTCCCTTCCAGCAGAGTGGAGAAAATCAGTTAAATTCACTAAGACTACTCGAGCTTCACCATGGAGTTATGGTCTATTTCTGCTTCTCCAGTTGCAGCATGATGACAATGCAACTCAGCCAACCCTGTAAAACACCTCAAGACATACAGTACTCAAGACTTTACAGTACTATTTTATTAACACTTTATTCTTACATTCTAAACAGTTTAGGTTTTGATTGCACCCTTATAATGAATACTTCCAGTTTGGGGAAAAGGGTTTGTAAGAAGTCCTTTACCTCTTTCCAGCCTGGCTTCAAATGATCCTCGTCTTTATTTCTAATGTCCCGGGGCCTAGCACAATTCAGAGCTCCCTGTTCCGGTCATGTACTTTCTCTTCACCTCCTTTCAATGCCTAAGAGATTAATTTTTGTTTAGCTTTCTTTCTCCATTCAAATTGGGATTACTATTATTAAGATGTGTTTAGAGAACAGAATTCCACTCTTTACTCTTTATTTTTGGCTTCTGTCTGACTATGCTTGATAATTACATGTAACCACTTCACTTTGTAATATATTCCCCATATTTCCCTTCCAGCTGACCTAACACTTTCATACAGTAACATACTGCAAAGTTCACTAACCCTTTTTATCTAGAGGCATAATTGGGGCTCTGTGTTCCTGAATCTCTGAAGTCTACATCAACCCTTCTAAGCAAACTTCCTTTCAAATGCAGATAGAGTACTTTTTCTCAACTTGATGAAGAAAGCTCCTTTGCCTCCTTTATTATCTGCTTTATGATATCTGTTTCGTAATTTTAAATGTGAGAAACACTCACGCTTATTTTTCATGGTGTAATAATCTGTGTTGAACTCAAAACCAGCCAAATCATGTTCGATAGTGGGTGAATCACAGCTGACCTGCCTGTTAACAGAGTCTGAATATATTCTGTCCCAAAGTCTGTGCAAATCGCTTTTGTGGCAGCTTCTTTCACTCAAGGCTCACCGTGCTTGGCTGTATGAGGTGGCTTTCTTGCCCACTGAGGGTTAACGTTAGGTAGCAAAGGCACACGCACAAGCTGGAGAGGTCTGTAAGGAGTGTGTGCACTACCCGCACTGTGCTGCACGTGCACACGGATGCACGCCATCTATTTTAGCATGTGCAGCAGTTATGGACTGTACTCCTCTGCAGATCTGTCAGCAGTAACACACCCACTTGAGGAGACTTACGCCTCTGACAGCCTCTCAGCCATTTCCATATAACTGCTCCTATGGCCTGGGAAACTGACTCAAGTTAAACATCACCTGCCAAAAAAAAAAAAAAAAAAAAAAAAAAAAAGTAAAAAAATTCATACACAGCTCAGGTCACTACTGTCGGCAGGCCCCACCTGTAGGCACACCTAAAAGCATGCAATGTGAGTGTGAGCAGCTTCCTGTATATGACAGCTGCTTGAACTAGCTACTTAAAGTCTGCTGTTGTAAGAGACACAGCTGTGGAACCTGCCCCTTGAGTTACCTTCATTTATCTACCAACCAGACAACTCAGATCACAGACTCTTTGTGGTCCAAGGCCCTGATTCAGAAAAGCATTTAAGCGCATGCTTCAGTTTACCCTTCCTGTGCAATGTTCATAAGCACATGCTTACCCTTAAGCACATGCTCAAGTCCTATTGAAATCATTTTTCAAGGGCTGGGATAAACAAAACCCAGCCACTCTACAGACAGAACTTTATTAAATAAAAATGTTGGGTTTATCTCTTAGGTTTCTGTTAATAGGTCTAGGATGTGGCTTTCTACTGAAATGTTGCAGTGAAAGTATAAATGACTTTGAAAGTCTCTATAAAACATTTCCTTTGTCCTTCTTCATTCCCTGCTTTCCATCAGCAATTCACCACAAAGAACGCATTTCCCACCAATTCAGAAATAAAGCCAAGCAACATCTTAATCTGCATTGCCCGTATGCCTGCAAGCTGCATGTTTCAGAAAGTCTTATATATTTTGCTACTTTAGAACCAAAAGCAACTAAAAATGGTCACACAGAAGGTACCTAATGAGTCTGACAGCACATCTCTATGATATGAAAGAGTTATTCTCTACGGCTTGATCTAGGTATTGCATGAATGCTATCCGGCTTCCATGCCCAGAAATAACATTCAACCAAATGTGGGTCTGGCTTACTGCGTTCCGGGGCAGCAAAATGTTGTTGCTGTGTTTTATGCCTGTCTGCTAAGAGTGATGTTTGTTTGGAAAAGCTGCTTAACTGTCTGTGACTGGTGGGCATACTCACTATCTGAACATGTGGTGTCGAATCAGGGATTTTTTTTTTTTTTTTGAGTGAGAATAATGAAGAAAAATACCCCAACCTCGATTCTTGCTCTGATAGGTATAGGAATATCTGGAGTGCTGGCAAATTGCAGGTAGTATTTTCCCCTGCTGTGAAAAAGGAATAATAAGTAAAATAATTAGGTATTATAACTACTATGTATTGCATAAATGCCGTATTCTTTGTCAGATAATTCTTTTTGTGCTAAATGGTTGCATGACCTAACAAAAGAAGATGCATTTCGTATATGACCAGTATCATTCTCGTCATCAAAATCCACACTGTTCAGAAGTATAGTAATGCACATAACGGAAGGCAAGACAATGAAGGGTTTTGGCTCTGACTACCACCTTCTGGAGGCAGATACTTTGCACCACAAAACTAGTCTCTCCTAGCAAAAGTAAAGAATGACACCTTGGCTTTCTTTGAGTTGTTGGGAAGTTTGCCATTAACTCTGAACCAGAATGTAACCTTGGAGAGAGAGATTTGGATCTCTAGGATTGAAAAAGATGAATTTAAAAGTAAGAACAGGGTAAAGCTAAAGAAACAATGACTATCTGAGTCTGCAAAGAGCCTGAAACAATTGGTCTGCAGCTTGCCTGTTGCTTTGTGCATGGTATTTTCACACACACAGCTTCAGAAGGAATGCTCAACATTATAAAAAAAATTATAGTAGTCTTTTAAGACCATCTTTGTGCATCTAATGTACCCAGCCCAGGGGTAGGTCAGGTCCACTAGCTATTAAAAAAAAAAAAAAAAAAAGGCAGAAGCAGAAACGGTAAAAATGCTCTGAGAAGAGATGTGGAAATGCATTGTGGAGAAAGGTCTGCATTAAAAACACCACCTTATTCTGCTACTTAAACAAGCAGATGCTGCTTCACAGAGCAGTATAACTTTTACCCCTTCATTTAATCTCTGCTGTCTTTTTATTTATGGCTTCAACAGATCTTGGCTTCTTCTGTGTTTGGAAGTCCTTAATTAAAACAACTGGGGATAGTGCAGGAGGGAAGGTACCATACAACAGCACCATACACCATGGTGGGCAATGGAGAGTTAGTATTATAACTTAAAAGATTTCCAAGCTTAAGCCCTAAAAGTGCTAGCAGTTTTGCTGTATGTGAATTACACACGCCATATTAAAATTATCAGGAAGATCCTATCATGAATACTTTGAGAGCTATGAGAGTTCAACCTTTTAATTTGCACTAGACTAAAAACTGGCATATTTCTTGGCTTTGCTCAATATCCTTAAGACTGTGATTAATAGCAATTAACCGTGATTAATCATAGAATCATAGCAAACCTCACTTTTGTGAGGTTTTAAATGCCAGTCTCCTCAGAAAATACAGCCGAATTTTACAATTAAAGATAGCGATATATTCTTCAGTGCATTTTTCATCTCAAAGAGATCACACTGCTTATGCAAAGCACAGGGAACACGCAATTTTGGCACAGGCGTCCTGAAACAAGAAAACAAGAACCAGCCAAAAGTAATAGCTCCGCAATCCGGAGCTGATGGACAATAAATCGACCCGGGAAGAAACTCAGTATTCAATTTTGTAGTCACTTGAGCCGAGCCGCAGGCAGGGCAGACACCGGCAGGCAGGGCAGGGGGCAGGCAGGAGCCGGGACGCCGAGGCCGGCAGGGCCGG
>KL258985.1:0-15404 GCA_000699545.1 Podiceps cristatus
GGGGGGGGAGAAGTAGGGGGGAGAAATCTTAGAGCATAAGTCATTCTAAAAAACTGAACAAAATTTTTCCATTTCAGAATGAAAACAACAGCCTTAAGAAAGGTTCATGCAACAATTTTCCCTTTTTTTACCTTTAACAAATACAATATAATTACTGTAATTACATTGCTGCTATGCCTTAGGATAGCTAATCATAACTCATTCATATTTCTGGAAGTTGCCTATATGAATTAATGACTTATTATTATCTCTTTAGTTTGATACTTAATGCATGTATATTTTTATATTCCAGGTACTTTAACTATATAATCATTAGAGTGCAATTACTCTGTCATGCGGTTATTCTTCTGCTTATATCAAATTAATGTTAATATACAGATATTGTGGAGCAGAACCACAGTGTAATGCCTCCGTAATTGTAGTGCCACGGAGTGTAATTGCAGGCGCGAGGCTAGAAAAGGGAACCGGGATCTTTTCTGTACCGAAGACTCGAGGAAGGAACTTCGGGGCAATTGCCGAAGGATGAGGCGGATAACATACTTCACACAAAAGAAGCCGCCTTTGTGCCGTGTTCAGCCGCGTACAGGTGGGCTAATTCAAAGCCCCTCCAAGGCGGTGGCATTTCCCCAACTGACGCTAAAGGGCTTTAGACGTACCCTCCTCGTTTTTCCCCAGCTCTTCTTATTTCACAGCCCACTAGATTCACTTGCCCAATATGTGAAGCCTAATCCTTCATTTTTACGTTTTAGTAATACTTCGGGGCTTGATCTTCCTTTTTAGCAGAAGAGGAAGGCGACTGGAACCATACTGAAATACATACAAGCGTTCCGTAACAGAAAATCCAACACGGAAGTTTTCAAATTGATCTGTATGCTTTGATTCCTTTGAGCTCAGGTTCCTTACTGGGGAAAAAAAAAATGTTAAATGGACTGAATTAATCATGGGCCACCGGTCCTTTCATTCAGGCTCTTTTACTCCAGTGGATAGTCATATAAACATGTGCAATCATGGATCGAGAACTGCGTCCTCAGACCTGCCCTCTTCACCACGTTCTGTCGGACCATTGTCTTACTCTGCCTGAGCGTCACGTGCTAGTGAGAAGATGACAATTATTGCAGAAAATGGTATGCTGGGCACAGGAAATGTTCTAAAAATCTCTATAAGCAGTTTATTGTGGGCTGTTTTCCTGCTTGCACCGATCAGATTTCCATCCCATGAAGTCGCTGCTGTGGGACCTTCTACAGTTTTCAGTTCTCAGTATTTTCCTCCAGATTCAATCAACTGGAGCCTAATGCTGGGCTCATTTCGGTGACTGCTCAGTCTCCCATTGACTGTAACTGGGTAGACCCAGGACACAGTTCAGATTTGCAACTCATCTACGAGGAACAGAACAATTTAATTTATGCCTTCGTGATCAACATCTTGCTAAGATAGACCATGTCTTCTCAAATTTACTCTTTATCCTGGAAATTATACAGGCATCTCACCGACCTTCATCTTAACAGGGAAGTCAAAGCTGGCCCCAATGCTAAGTCAGGCCGGCACGACTAGAAACTTTGCTCTCTGGTCTCTCCTCAGAATGAGATAAAAAATGGGTCGTGGCACACTGCAGACTTCTCTCACACGCCTCGTTCGTATTTGTGGGTGCCATCTCCTGGAACTGAATCAGTCACTCTGTCTCAGGCTCTGCCTTCTCTACTGCATTTGCCAGAAAAGCTGTTGAGCAGGAGAAGGTTTTGTCATGTGCCTGACCTAGGAGTAAGGGAATTTGTTTCTGGTCAGAAAGCAGGCTGGGAACTGAGGCTCTGCCGCCTGTTTTGGGGATGTTCCCTTGGGGACAGTATGGAAACCCCCCTGAGATGCCTGGGAACGAGACAAAGGGAGGGTGGTCTTTGCCTGCATTTGGGCGGCGATGCAGCCCTGCATTCCGACACCACACATGGCAGTCAATGAAATAATCTGTGTGTGCTTGGGGAAAAAAAGGAGGGTTCCGAGACTGTCGTGGCAGCTAACAGACTGTTATTTAACAGTCCCAAAGAAACTGGGTAGTGCATCAAAGTATGTAGATGGATACTTTTCCCACTGCATTACCCGGTTTCATTCCCACAAAACACAAGAAGGTTACAGCTGAAAACTGAAATGAATTCAGAGGTGTCTTTATCAATAGGCTTTAAATGAAATAGCAACAGCTGTTAATACATCGAAAGAGAAAAAGTGGAAATGGACCCATTAATGAATGAAGAGAGGCAAAGAAATCAATAAGAGATCTCCAGTGGTTGAGTCGCTGGGCTGCCTTTTATCTCTGTTTTGAATTGGTCTTTAACAGGAAGAGTGGTATGGACGTTTGGGGAGGAATAGCAGCCTGGCCAATACAGCTGCTAATGAAGGCCGGGTAAGGAAATACTTTGTTCAACTCTGTGATAGGTTGGGTTCAGCATATCTGGACAATATGCTTCCCAGGTTTTTAATTTAGCTAATGAATTGACTCCGTCACTAGCAATTAATTTTGAAAAGCGGAGGAAAACCAAGGAAGTCTCAAGGGGGGGGGTGGGGGGGTGGATATTAAATACAGTACTAACCTTTACAATGGAGGAAAAAAGTCAAATTGGTAGGTCTACATTTCAGTGCCAGGAAAAAAGTGAAGGAGAAGACGCCAGACAGGGGACTTCAGTGGAAGTACAGCGGTGTGCAAGAGCTGAGGGTGTGACACCCCCGGAAGGCATTATCGACATTCTGTTGATAAAAGACTCGCAAACCTCAAACATTAAAAAATTTGTGCCAGGAAAACTGTATTACCTGTTGGGGCTGTAATTGCAAGTGTGTAGGTGTTGGAAAAGACCCAGTAAATTTCACATAACCACATTCTACAAACCTTCGCCAGAACTTCCTGGGAAATATTACTAGGGCCATAGAGCTGAGCAGTATCACGTGGCCTCAAAATCAATCAGAAGACTGTTGGAGACTGGAGTACTGTGAGTGGAAGATGGGTATATAATAGACTGAACGAGCATCAGAAATTGCTTTGTTTTAACCTTTCTGCTTGTACTTAGCTGCGAACATAAACAGTGTCACCTCCTTAGGCAACGCTGCCTTGGGAAGGCTTCGCCCACAGCCAGATGGGGAGATAGTGATTTGGACAGGCGTGTTAGAGTGTCAGCAAAGTAAAAGGAGAGAAATATTGAGGAGTTAAGCCAAGCTATCAGCGAGAACGTGGGATTTAAGACCAGTGTCTTTTGGTTATATTTTGGGAAGAAATAGCTGCTACTGAGTATAAGCACTCCTGGTGGTTTACAGAACAGAGGGAGACACCGTCTCTGTTTTCCCCCTCCCACTGAGTTCCCAGTCCAAGTCATTGGTTATTTGTACTCAAGGGATACGTTAGATCCAAGGTGCAGTGGCAAGGCCTCAAAGCAAAGTGTCTGTACGCCACAAACCTTTTGAAGAGACCTGAGGATGGGGACCATTCCCAGATAAAATTTTCTGTACGTCTGTCAGCTTGGCAGGAAGAATACAGTGGGAACTGGCAGTAGGATACGGCAACGTGCATTTGCTTGGGACTGTGTAGGACGAGAGCACGCTTTGGAGAAGCAGCTGTAGTCCCTCCATGCAGTGTGGCCTTGCTGCTTAAGCGTGCTGAGCTATACTGCCTGATGGGTGCCTTTGACCAATGGGAACCAGTTGACAGCCCAACCTTTCCTTCAGTAGATCTTTCCTCACTAAGGTTGGCCAGAACAATTGCTCATCAATTTGCATCCGATTTATGAAAGGCTTGTGTTGAATTCCTTACTCTCTCCTTTGCTGCTCAGTCCCAGGAAGAGCGAGACTTTGATCCAGAGCTTGTAATTGAGGGGCCAGATCTCAAAGCCTGTAAATCTCAACTGTACTGACTTCAATGAAGCTACTTTGAATTTACACTAATGAGGCAGAAAGTAGATTCTGGCTCTTGCTCATCACTTTGTAATCACTCTGGCTCCCTGAGACAAAGGCAGTGAATCAACAATGCTCGTTATTTCATTCACTGCTTTGCTTAAGCTACCTGCCCTTTCTTTGGCTATTGAGTGTTTCTAAAATAGCCTTCCATTTGCCAAGATAAAGCATAATACCCTCTTTTATTCTCTTTTATTACCTCCTTTTTTTTTTTTTTTTTTTTTTTTTTTCATTTTCCTCATCATGTCAATTAGTGTGTTTGCATTTTAACAGAGATCCTGCCTGAAAGCATTCTGGCTGTTAATGTCACAATTAGTGTTTCTTTCTGTTGGACCAATTATAGGTGATAATGTTACTATTTGACAGTGTTTGTGTTCTAATTAAGAGCCTGATTGCAAATTTGGTGCTCAATTCCAGCCAAGCTGCTGCTTTTTGATTGGGTATCCCCTAGCCACAGCTTTCTACAGATCCCTGGAATTATACATGGAAAATAAAAATAGATGAGTCATCACTTGTATGAAATATTTTCTCACTTTCATCCAGATTCATCTCTTTTCTTATTGAATACTCCAAGCATTTTTTCTTATTTGGTGAGAATCTTTATCAAGGACAGAGCATGCCACAGATAAAAGCAGGATGGAGCTTTTGAATGACAAGTTTAATCCATCACTTAATGCCTGCACTTTCAAGTGTCAGCCACGAACCGCTGATTGTTAATATCACCCAGCACCAAGGTGCATCAGTACAACAGTTTTGCCCATTAAGAAAAACAAACAAATCAATGCTGAAAATGTGTCAGGCTATAAAATGGGAAAAAAAACATCCTATAAAGCAGGTTTTGGGACAAAAATGGAGTAAGATGAATTATTGTGTTTATAAAGGGGAAAATGCCATTCTTGCTTCCAAAAAAAGAAGTATCTCCTCTCATCTTACTTTTAGCACTATGTAAAATAGCATGGGGACATTTGACATTACCTTTCCTGTAATTCTGCTCGCCTCACCTTGCAGAAATGCAGGGGTGTGCTTCTAAATCTGCACCGGTGTTTACATCCCTTTGGATGCTGGTGTGCACAAGAGCAAAAAGCACGCGGGTGAGAACAGAGCAGGCTGGAAGCGGGTAAGCATCGTGTTTGTGCAGTCCGTGTTGTGATTTTCATACCATGTAGGATCAAACACATCACCAATGAAGCGTGATTTCTTCCCTGATCACCTGAACGAGCAATACAGAGGCACAAATATGAACTTGCCTTGCTTCAGTGCCCTCAAGTGAATTGTGCTCACAAGAGGGAAAAAGCCAATTTTATGGCATTTGAAGTGATGGTTGAAATCTCAAAAGCAGTCAAGCTAGCTACAACGTTCCTGTTTCACAGATACCAAAGGACCTTGCAGAGGAACTCTGTAACTGGGAAGCAGCTTCTCCAAGAGGACTCAGTTGACCACATTGATTCAAAAGAGCTATACTGGGAAACCCAAAACGTTTCAGCATAGTGTAACATGCCCAGTGTGAAGCCTGGTCCTATACTGACTGATAGGAAAGTTCATAGAATCATGGAATCATAGAATGTTTTGGGCTGGAAGGGACCCCCAGAGCCCATCTAGTCCAACCCCCTGCAGTGAGCAGGGACACCATTACCCAGATCAGGTTGCTCAGAGCCCCGTCCAACCTGGGCTTGAATGTTTCCAGGGTTGGGGCCTCCACCACCTCTCTGGGCAACCCGTTCCAGTGCTTCACCACCCTCATCGTAAAGAATTTCTTCCTTACATCTAATCTAAACCTACCCTGTTTCAGCTTGAAACCATTACCCCTCCCCTCGTCCCCCTACTGAACAGATTCTCCCCCTCTTTCCTATAGGCCCCCTTTATGTACCCGCGCAATCAGGTCTCCCCACAGCCTTCTCTTCTGCAGGCTGAACAAGCCCAACTCTCTCAGCCTGTCCTCACAGCAGAGCTGCTCCAGCCCTCGGATCATTCTTGTAGCCTCCTCTGGACCCGCTCCAACAGCTCCATGTCCTTCTTGTGCTGAGGGCTCCAGAGCTGGATGCAGCATTCCAGGTGAGGTCTCACAAGAGCGGAGTACAGGGGCAAAATCACCTCCCTCAACCTGCTGGCCACGCTTCTCTTGATGGTTCCACGGTTCCCAGAAACATGCCTCACTGAAAAGCTGTTGGTGTGACCTGCTTTCATGCCGGCAACAGCTCTTCCTGCCTGGGTACTGATTAGGCAGCTCCCAGTCGGGTCTTGCCTTCGCCCAAAATGCATTTATCTGAATAGGCTGCAGAACCAATGAAGGTTTGGACACAGGTTCCCTGTCTCTAAACCTTGCAGAGGAAGAGCAACCTGTAGCTCAGCTTATCTGAGTCACCAGGTCTAGTGCTAATCGCTTTATAGCTTAAAGGATTTTCCCTGTAGGGGGAAATCAGACTTACAATTCACTTCTTCAGGGTTTTAGTTGAACATATGACTAAAATATACAGACATGCTCATGAAAAGGTTTAGAAGCACAATCACTTTTTACTTTAAGTGCTGATGTATGCATGGAAATAATAAAATATTGTGTGTATTTCCTTGCCTCCATTCCCTTACTGCCGTCATAGGTTCGCAGGCTTTTGAGGTGCTCACAAATCCTCGAGGTCACAGCTTTTCCTCTGAAACACAGAACTTGTCTCCCTTGTGTAGCTATACCCCTTCTCCCTCAGCTAGTCCCCCTCTTGAGGGGGGCATATTGCCTTCCTCGTTCCTGTCCCAACTTCATGTGCCTGAAGTTCTGAATTTGGTCCAAGTTGTCATGCTCTAGGGCTTTCAAGGCTCCTGCTGACACATGGACATTTTGAATCACCTGTCTGGGACCTCCCTGCTCTTCGAACACCAGACCCTGTAGCCACGCTACACTGGAGTGCATTTCACAGAAAACCCAAGCATTTGTGTTTTGCTATTTCAGAGCAGCAGCCAGACTACCTCCTTAGAACGCAGACATACTCCCCCCCCCCCCAACTTGCTGTGAATAAAATATTTCAAGTCTGCTTTCTAGGCTTGTGGCTTGGCACATCAGTGGCTTTTGAAACAATTCCTTACAGGCAGTAACAATCTTAAATCTCATTCTCTGGAAATGGAACAAGTTCACTGAGGCTCTTCAGATTATCATGTTAGGATCATAGGTCACATCTTACCTTATTGCAGATGGAGTGAAAATGACCTTTTCTGAGAGGTGTACTGTGACCTTACATTCAGGCAGGTGTATACACCCGATCATTTTGTTTAATGTTTGTTGTGTTATCACAGAAGCATGATTTTTCCAATTTCAAAGCACAAAATAGTCCCAGCAATTCACCTTCTGTCTGTGAGGATAATTTAATGCTGAGTCAAGCGTTGCGAGAGAAATAATGAACAGTAAGTGCATATGCAAGAGACTTTAGGGAGTGGACTTCTCAGTCCACTGGTGAGCTGATATTTAGGGCTGACAGCAGAATCAGCAAACTGCTTAATGAAGATGAACCCACTGCACTTTTCCTCATTGATTTCCTAAAGCAATACTTCCCCAAAACTCAATGACCGCCCAAGAGTGGATGGCTGTAAGGTGTCCCCCAGCTGGGGGGGAGTATCAGGAATTCCTGAAGAGGCTTGTGGGAACGTTGCCTTTCTGTGTGACGAATCTGTCAAATGTCCATTTGCCTTTGCTCTAAACCTTTCAAAATGGATAAAAAGGACAGTAATTCTTAACCGCGGAAGCCTTCCTTTCATATCTGAAAAATGTAATGCCGTTGCAGGCACATTTGGAAAATGTTTGTGATACTCAGTAGTGATTGCAGTGCCTAACTTTAAATGGGAAAATGTTGGCTGGCGGCCTAATTTTCGTACACGATGAACAAGTGCCTTTCCCATTAGCTTCAGTGAGATTGTTGCTCAGCATCTGTGAGGTGTTACTGTGTGCTCCCAGATGTTGCTGATGTCAGCTTTAGACACGCTGCCAGCCACAAGAGGGTTTTTCTTATTAAAAAAAAAAGGGGGGGGGGCGGGAATGACCTCATAATAAATATAATATTTCATTTCATTGTAAATCCAGAAAAACCCAAACTTCTGTATATTGCAGGGTGCAATGGAAACCATCCTCAAGAGTCCTCTTCACATGCCTGCCAATTTAATGAAGCAGTTGGTTTCAGATAATATCCAGTGTAGATAACAGGTTGAAGAAACCAGAGATCTGTTTCACCATTTCTCTTGGCGATGCATGGCTATGAAATCCCACCATCCTAATTTGGTACTGTTTCACGGGTGCTTTGGGACATATGAAGAAGGAGCCGTGCTGTCAGGGTGACAGAGCTCCAAGACAAAGCTGAGGAAGCTCAGCAGCACTGGTGATGCTGATGACTGAAGGATGACCAAGTGGTTCTGGAATAATATATGAAAGATGTACCCTGCCCTCATCCCTAGATTGCTAATCCTCCCTCCTTGACACGTTTTTTCATCTTGGATATTTAAAAAAATGAAACTCATTGCCTGTGTACTGATATTTGAGAGGTACTGAGATATGTCTACCAGCCACTATTATTAGCCCAAAGCAGCTTTTTGTTATTATCTTGAAGGTCTTGGCTTACAAAAGACCCTCAAGTCGTACATGGAGACTTCCAAGCATATTTGTAATTGCTTCTGATTTTCAAGTGGGCACAGACACTAGAAGTTTGTGATCTTGTGCACCCTTCCTCTGCATTAACTCATAGGAATTTGGTGATCCCTTCTGGTCCTCTGTTTCTATGGAAAAAAAAAAAATATAGGGCATAAAACAAATGCCAGATTTCCAGATCTTGCAGTTATGAGGAAAAAACATTTAATCAAGAACATGCTCTTTTCAAGAAAGTTCTGCAGCTCTGTATGAAGATCTTCTTAGTGATTAAAGACGGTGTTTTATAAAAGCTGCATAATTGGGCTAGTATTCTGTCTGGAATGCCCATTTTAGTCATCTTTCCATTCCATGTGAATCTTTAATACTAACAAGCATAAACAAGCCAGGGTAAACCTTGAATTTACTGTTATTAATAGGTTCCAATCTGCTGCAATATCATCCCTTGTCTCTCCAGGCAATTAAAGTTGTTTCTTGCTTTTAAAGAAGCTTTAATGGGTGCAGCCAATGGACCATCTATTATCATGAATGAACTCAATTACTATCTTAGCCACGATCAATATTTGCTTACACCAAGTTAGGAAAAATACTGAAAGCTTATAGAGTGGTTAAATGGCTGCTGATGTTAAGACAGCACGAAAGCCTGAGAGCACTGAGAAATGTACCCTTAAATAAGTGCAGTTTGTCTTGATATTTCTGAAGTCATCCAGGAAATAAGTGCTGATGATCATCTTTTCTGACACTGGTACTGTGAATTTGCATCAAGGAGATAAAGACTTACTAAATCTCTCAGTGAGGGAAGGTTAAAAATTAAGTTGCTGTTTCCCCCAATGTGACAAAGAATGTGTTCCGAGAAGCAAATTCACTACAAAATGCTCTGCAAATAAGCCAAGCAGATCTACATTCATGTTTACACACGTGACTGGCCTAGGTGGAAAAGCCACTGCTAGATAATATCTCTGGGCTATTGCCAACCAGCTCCACAAGAACTTAGTGGAAGAATACTGTGTCCCAACAGGGTGACTTTGCTTCCCCTGCAAAGGCAGCACACTGGGCCAGAAGAATTGATAGTCTCATAACATGCTAAAGAGCAAGTTTCATCACAACCACAATAGCAGCCCAACGGAGTTGCCTGCATCATCCCCAAATGATGATTTAATCATTCCAGAGCAAGGGCTATTTGGTGATTCGAATGTTGGAGGGGGAGTCTGGAGCTTCTGAACTCTGTGTTACATTTTCTGTGAGTCATTTAACATTTTTACTTTGGTTTCCAATTTTGAAAACTGGCTTCATACTCTGGGAGTTGAAAGGCAGCTAGGAAGAAAGAGGTTGAAAGAGCAGGAGCAGTTAACAGAAGAGGTCCCAGACTTTAGGATAGTTGGTTTCCTTCTACATTTGTGTTTTTTTGGGGGTTTGTTTGTTTTTGTTTTTGTTTTTTTTTTTTGTTTATGTTAAGGCTACCTCCAGGTTAGTCAGAATGTTATTTTGCCCTGGAAGATCCTCAATGTGAAAGCATGAAAACCTCCACCTTTTCCAGGTTTTACTGGCTGTCATAATGATTAAGGTTGTCTTTGCTTTAGCACAACCATGAAAGGCTGACCTATATTTCAAAACAGGGTAAGAGACAATTAATTTCTTCAGGCCCTTCTTGGACAATGTCCCAGGGCTACAGAGCCTGCCAAGCAAGCCATCAGCGAAGGATTACAGGTTTCTGATGGAGAGGTTTGTTGACGGTCTATTCCCTACATTGCAATAAAAACATTCTGGCCAGGTGAAAGGAAGACAAGAGCTTCCAATTAATCATTTGCACTTCACAAATGAATTATTAAGTAAGAATGGGTCAGTCATTTAATCTTACTGAATCTTAATTGTCTGTCTTGAAAATGAGCTAAGATCACTCTCATAGATGTCGAGAGACTGTTGCAAGTACTTATTTGTACTGTACTTTGCAAAGACGTGAGAGGTCATGCGAGACTAACATTGGGAATGACACCGGGCCTGGTTCTCAGTTGCACTGAGTCCACTGAAGCAGCACGAAAGGGTATCGGCAAGGATGGAGCTTTGTTTTATCTTCCACGAATTTATCATCTAGTGGCTTTTTGAATGCAAGTAACAACTTTGTTCAGATTGCTTTCTGTATGCCAAAAGGCTTAACTGGATTCCAAGGGTGATGAAATAAATGAATGTCAGAAAAATGCATTGAGGTCTATTAAAAAGGAAGTTTGGGGCTTCCCCCAAAACCTTAAGCGTCAGCTTTGGGGGCAAGTAAGTTTGATCGCAGTAGACTGTTCTGTAGGCTGCCTAAGACTTACTGGCAGCCCTGAGGACCACAGGCACTAGCCAAAACAAAACATCAAAAAGCAGTTTGATTTGTTCAGAACTGAAACAACCAGGCAAACAAAGAAGAATAGTTTTCCAGCATGAAATATTCCCTTAATCCCCTCCTCCACTTCCTCCCATCAATCATTTTGAATCAAATAAAATGTCAGGTTGTTTTTAGGTTGTTTTTTGTTTGTCTTCCTATTTCAAAACTTAAGTGTAAATATTTTAATGAAACATTCCCCTTTGGGAAACAGCAAACAAACAATTTTAGCTTTCACTCAGAAACATCTGTTGCTAACAAATTTAATATCAACATCAGTTCATAATCAGATTTTGACTGACCCAAATCTGCATTTTTCAACAAGTGCAATATTCAAACAGAAAAGTGTGCAGCCCTGAACCGGCACAACAGTTAGAGCAGCTGCTCTTCTGTGTACAGTCTCACTAAGAATGAGATGTTTTTCCAAATGTTTAGTGTAAAGAGAGGATCTAATTCCATGTCATCATTACTTGCATCAAACTTCAGCACAACCAGTGTGAAGAAATTTATTTTCACAAGTTGGAGCAGACTTTGGCTATGCAGAAGGCTCACACAGTTTATTATAAATGCTGGGAGGTTTTTCAACATTTCTTAACCACCACATTCAGTATTCAGCTTGACTCTACTAAATGTTTGGATTCAAGCAAGAAAACCCCGTTGAAACAAAAAATAACTATATTTTAATTATGTGTGGAATTGCACTGTTTCAGTGTATCCTTTCCCGATTGTGTTGCAATCTTAAAAAAAAAATCAAAACAAAGCAGATGGAAACCTGCTTCCCTACATAATTATTTCTGTTACTATCTCCAACAAATGATCACACACTTTTCATACATATTTGTTTGTTTAAAAGTAATTTAAGCTTCTGTTGCACAAAAGAGCCCATAAAGACACTGCCCTTGGCAGGAGAAATTGTTTGCTTTCCTCAGGTCCTAATCCAGAGAGGTGCAGAGCAAGCTCCGCTTCTCCTGAAGTCAAGACAAGGCCCTTGGAGATTAGGACTTCTGAGACTGCTTTATTTCCATTGACTTCAGACTTGTAAGTCTTTGTTTTTCATCTTTCTGTAAAGTTATTTTAATTAAAACAAAACAAGTCAGAAAATCCCACATTTCGGCAAAGCAAGGTCCAAAATAGCCTTGTCTCTTTGTGTTTGCTTACTAGGTCCTCTTAGGAGTTAGGCCTCCAATTTAAAAGCGTGTTGTATTCATGTGAAGGGAGAATGGAAATTTCCACTCTGTGAATTTTCCCTAGAATATTTCTGCTGGTAACCGCTCTGCATAAAAGAACAAATTTGCCATAGAAGAAAGTATAACTTCCATCCTCCTGATACACGTACCCTTTGACATCCAAGCAAATCACATGGAACTAACGTGCTGCCCATGTGGAAAACCTGTGCTTCTGTCCCGGTGCCAGATGACTAGGAGTTGTCAGTGCGCGACAATGGTAAAAAGCTAGTCTGATGCGAGGGTGCATCAGGCCAGGCTTTGTCGGTGGAGACAGGGAAATACCATACACAGTGTTGGTAAGGCCTTATTTCAGGTACGGCAGTTCCTGTCATCTCTGTTCAAAAAAGATAAACTGAAATTAGAAGGGGTGCAGAGGAGGGCATCTACAATGGGTTAATGGTTGGACTCGATAATCTTAAGGGTCTTTTCCAACCTTGACAATTCAATGATTCCATGATTCTATGATGAGTTCAGGAACAGAAGATATATCTTACAAAAAGAGATAAAAAGAGCTTGGCTCATTTGGCCTAGCGAAACAAGATTAGAGACAGGAGATAATGACCCTTTATAGATACATCAAGGAGTAAATATTGGGGAGGGGGGAGAATTATTGAACCTAAAGGATAATGCTGGAAGAAGATCAAATGGATATAAATTGGTCATGAATAAATTTAGACTGGAAACTGGGGGAATGTTTCCAGCCATTGGAAGAATGACATTTTGGAATAGCCTTTCAAACAGAGTAGTGATGGGCAAAGAACTTCAGTTGAAACTTGTGATATAAGTCAAAGTGGGTTTAAAAAAAAAAAAAAAAAAGACTTCATCAACTATTTGTTGAAGGTGTTGCTTACACTATATATTTACATAAAATTTATTCCACGCTCTGGAGCTTCTAATGATTACCTGCCAGGGATAGGAAGAATCTTTTTCCACTTCATACATAATTCTGCTTCTTGGGCTTTTTTTCCCTTTTTTTTTCTTTTGTCCAGAAGTACCAGGGATTAGCCACAGAGGAAGAGAGGAAGTAGAGATAGATGCACAGGCATTCCTCAAAGTATTAAACTCTTCCAGGTGGCTTTGATTATGTTATTGTCCACATACCAGGGTTTCCACTGATTACTAGATATGATGTTGGTATGTAATTTCCTCCTAGTTCAGCTTTTTACTGAAGGGCATACCTTGTCCACCACCTAAGACCACCTGAGAATTTAATCTAACATATCCTTATTATTATTACATCCAAAATACTATTGATGAAGTCAATCTCTTGCTGCCTGTCTGTCACAGATGATAGCTGCAGCTGAAAGGCTTTGACAACAATCTGAAATTCATGACAGGGTGTGGAAAGTGTTCTGTACTGGGCAAGGGCTGGTGGAGTAAGGCCAAGCAGCTGTTCCACAGCGCACAGGATGACACACCGGGATGCAGGCCTTCCAAACTTGGATCAACTGTGAGTCTCAACACTTTGAAACATAAAGGGTGATAATGTGTTGTTGCTGTTGCTACAAGAATGCCTCTTACCCAGGACTCATTTTATCCTCTTTGTGCTATGGACAAAGAGCAATATGTCATGATGTGAGGTGCTGTTTCCTATTCTTTCCATCCAAACCTGAATCAAAATCCCAGGTGGTTTCAGTATGGTGAGACATGGAAAGAGGCAGCATTTTGTGAAGGCATTAATCATTCTGCATCATCACTACTCAACAGTGCATCTCCTCCCCAAGATCAGCTGTAAGTACATAGTACAAAGGAAGCCCATGTCCACACCTTAGGGTCACTTTTCCATAGCATTTTCATTTCATTAACTGCCAGCATTTTTGTAAGGCAATCAGACTCAGTCTGACTGCCACTCCCAGTACCATCACGCTGAAGCTTCTTGCAAGGCAGAATTTAAAAAAAAAAACAAACAAAACTTAGGGAAAAGTCAGGGTAAGTCAGGAAGAAAGAAAAGCAGGGAAAGTTCTGCCTTTCCCTCTGAAAAAAATCCTAGCCTTTCTGCCTATTCTGGATACTATTGCCTGCCTCTTCTTCCCTCTAACCTGACCTGTGTCAGGATCTGACATGAAAGGCCGTTTCCATCCCACAACCTGTCTGTGGCCTCCTACAGCTCACTCACTGGTCATTTATCTTCTTGATCTGCTTATTGTACAGGGCCAGCTGATTCCCAGGTCCCGGGTCTGTGCTGGGGCAGCATATTCTGTTACAGTATTCCTGTAGCCCATGAAGTCCATGTGCTTTGGAGGGGAAGTCAGCATTTACAATTCAGAACATTCTAAATAAATTCTTTACTCTTTCCTTTATGTATCCCAGAAAAAAGTCCCCTTGGTTTGCAGATCTACTTTGTCTTGCAGGTTTTGCTTACACCAGTAGCCCACTGTCTCCAGTACAGACACATCTTAATAAGTAAAGGTTAAAGGATTAAGTCTTTGAAATCTGTCCGTCATGCAAACTCCATCTCTCAACTGCTTTATAGAAACCAGTAGTGTAGTTTCAGAGATAATAAGAGCAGGAAGACAGAAGTAAGGGGAAGGGAGGAGTTTTCAGCTGAGGTTTGAAATGAGATAGAAAACCAATGAAGCAGACAAGTACAGACAAGCCTGTTCCAGATGGCAGGAGGCATAGAGGAGAAGTTTCTCATCCCACCTCTGGCCAGATTGCATGGAGGGACAGAGAACAAGCAGTCACTTGATGAAATTAAAGGGCATTACATGTAGAAAAAAAAAATAAAAGAAATGCTTCTCTGCACAGGATGCAGTCAACCTGTAGAATATGCTACAGAGAAAGTCATAGAGTTAAGGCTGGATTTTTAGTAGAGTTTGATCATTGTGTGATTACTAATAACATGCAGAGCTGTGCCTTGTAACTTAAAGGTAATCAAATTTCAAAGCTTCCTAGGATAAGCCATCCCCTACCAGTGCCAGTAAAACATGCTAACCTTGGGATGTAAATGGTCAAACAAAATCCCACAATTAACTGGGAGCATTACAGGGATGTGTTGCCACCTGCAAGGACTGAATACTGATCCCTGCTGGAGACCAGGCACTTGCTACACTGACCACTGCTTCTGCTATTTCTCTGTGACCTTGGTGCTATTTGTGCTCATCAATTATGCCGTTCCTGTTCATCTGGGCATTCAAATCTCAGTATTTTTTCCTTTGTGTAGTCAGGGAAGAAGTGGTGTGCCTCCCTATCCACCCTCCTGGAGGATTGCTGAAGGTCAAAGCGAGGATAACTGGCATTTACTTCATGCAGGGTTGCTGTTATCTGAGCGGTT
>KL258985.1:15435-42140 GCA_000699545.1 Podiceps cristatus
AGATGAGTCTGAAAGGAAAGCAGCTGGGGCTTTAAAAGCTCTCATCTCTCAACAAGCCCATCTTCATGCCCCATACATTTTATCTGCTTGCCTCCTGTGCTCAGAGAGACCTGGATTCCCCAAAATGTGGTCAATAGAATGGGACCTTCAGTTACTGTCCCTGCTCTCCCCTTCCCACCCCCCCACCCTGTTTCCTCACAGCGATCTTTGGGATGTTTCAGGAATCTAGCAGGTTGGAATGAACAGGAACAACAAAAATTACGTCTACTTCATTTGGAAAAAAATAAGCATAATTTTTAAAGAGATGATAGGAAATTCCTCTCTCTTTTTAACCTGCTACATTCATTAGTTACAAGAACATTCTGTGCTCACATCAGCCCTTGCATCTGCATTTGACTGCCCACAAGATCTGATGCAAAGCAGTCCTTACTCCTTTCTGCAGGACTCCCGCCTGAGCATTCCTGGCATGCACAGGCAGCGCTGGGCTCAGGATGAACTGTAGCGTAATGGCTACACACCAGCTGGTGAGGGGGGCATTACAGCACTGATGACCAGCTTTGACTAAAAGCACAGTAGTTAAAGCATTTATTTGGGAAGTGAGGGCTCAGGATTCATTAGAACATGCCTAGAAAGAAACTTGAGTTTGGGTAGCAGGCATAGGTAAAGCACTCTTGTCTCAGCTGAAGCCACCTCCTGTGCAACAAAAAAATGCAAAATTCACGTGCCGTAAAAAAGGAAAGAGAGAGAAATACCGGGAGAATGAGTGGAAGAGTGCTGGGTGAGTTGGCAGTTGATGGAGCAGGGGAGCAGAGGCATATGCTGCTGCTGCGGAGTGACCGGGAGGGCTGAGGGACACAAGTATTCTGCATGCATCCTCCATTGCCAGCTGGAAGCACAGGTGAGACACACAAGGGACTCCCTGTTGTGTGCTTATTTCTACTGCTGCCCCTTTGCTTCCATAAGTAGCAGGGCTAAAGGCTGCACATCACATTCTGGTTTACGCTACCTGGGACAGACTAAGGATTCTATCTTAAAAAGAAAAAAACAACTACCAGCAATCTGCTTCTGAGGACAAAATGACCAGCTTGCTGATGAGGGACTAAGATGAGTCCATTCCATCTGAAAAGACAATTTCATACCATCCCATTGTTCGTTTAAATGTCTCCTTTAATAGCCATCTGTCTATTAAGAATCAGAATACAATATTTATTCGTATTGTCCAAAGTGTGTCCCCAAGGATTTTAACGGCAACACTATTTTTATTCCATGTAATGGAAAAGGAGATGCCCTCTAGATGCAATATGAGGAATTATGCAGTCTGGATCATATGCTCTACCATGGTCTTTCCATTTGGCTTGGGAGCCATGTAACACCATAGAGAAGTCCAGAACTTAGGTTTTGGAAGAGAGGGAGGATTTTATCTGTTTGCCACTTCAGTTAGGTTCCCTTTACTAATTGGGCCTCCTTGCCCAGAAATAGGACCAAAAATCATCCATGGGAGAAAATTCCCCAATACAAACTAACAAAACAACCATAAAAAGAGGTCTTGTTTTATGGCATGCTCCATTGGTATTGCAGCATTCTGCCTATGTGGGCATATTTTCTAACACATTATGCAAAAACAAGTCAGGGAAGATGCTGAGGATTGTAATTTTCTAATTTAATTCTGCCATTTCCAGTAATGGAAAGCCATACTATGGCTATTTATCTTCATAAGTGACAGATGCATTTCATTAAAACTTCCTTAAATAATTTCTCATGGCACTTGAAGGAGGAAAAAAAGGAGTGAGAAGATATCTATTTTGTAAGCACACACACATCGATGTTTTGAGAGCTGTTAAATACGCAAATGATCTATGACATTGCATTAAAGAGGTCAAGTAAAAAGACATTTGTCTGGCGTTTTTTTGAAATGTTGATGCCCGTTGAACACATCGTGAAACAATCTGACATTGACTGTTGCTGGATGAAAATACGCTAATAATATCACTGTACAGTGATATAATGACTGCCGCTTGGGAGAATCCCAAAGCTCAGTGTAATGCTATGGTAGGCAGACACTTCCCCTCCAGATACTGCTGAAATGCTGCCATGTAGGAGCAGGAAGATGCAGCAGCTGTAGAGCGAGTGACTCTGCAGAATAATTTGGCCATGAAGTTAAGAACTTTGTATTCAGTTGAAACTGCATTTAAATAAGCAATGTTCCAGGGCAGGTAAATATTCACCTAATTTTCTTTCTGTGCCAGACAGCTGATAGTGAAGCAATAAAAGCTCTTTTGAAGAAATCTGCATCATGAGCTGATGAACTTCTAAGGGGTGGGCATTCTGTGTAAAGTCCTAGCCCAGGTCTTGGCATACAGGAGTTGTAAGGAAGCAATGAAAGCATTGGAGAAGGGAAAGCTCCAGGAGACACCATGTGCCATTTTTCTGTTGTTCTCATATTCCATACAGCTTAGGGAAGCCTGAAGGCTTGCAACACTTCCTATAGCGTCGTTAGGTCAAGGAAAATTACCAATGCATCTAAATCATTCTCCTCACCCGTTCAATAAGCCCATACAGAAGAAGATGGGATGAAGTGGTTTAGAGGTAGCACTGTCATTATGCACTCCTCATTTTCCCATTTAGAGTAACTTTTTAACTCAGGGGTTTGGCAAAAGGACGTAGAGTGGCAAAGAGAGCCTTGCCCAAACTCCCGTCTCACCAGTCTATCATCTAGTCTAGCGACTGCTGCCCAACAATGCTGGCAAAAAGGCCAGTGGCTAGGTGAGCTGTTGAGAAAGAATTCACCTCTAGAACAAGGAAGTGCTCTTCCATACACTGGTGGTACGGATGGAGAAGTTTTCATGGTCTGTCGACGATGCTGTTCTTACTCTAGGGTCCCCTTGTTAAGGCCCCAGAGCTGTCAAGTGAGCTGGCAAAGTGCCTGCAGTCCTGTTGCCACCACCTTGGCACTCTGCCTGTTTGGCCTCAGCACCTTTCCCTGGCCCTACATTTGCTCTCAGCTCACCGAGCAAATAAACCCCAGTGAATAAGCTATTCAAGAAATGCTGCCCTCTTTTTGTTTGTGAATCTTGCAGTCTCTTCTCACTGTTATTCCGAACTACTCACTGAACACGCTCCATTTGTTATTCTTCCCCAGTGGAGTTTGTTGACAAAGAAGTCACAGTGAGTATTCGAGCAGTGTAAATCAGCACAGACTAGACAAGTGGTCTTCTTCCTACACGGACCGAAGGAACGCTAACTGTCTGACTAAAAAATGTCACCTTCTTAATGGAAACATTAGCAAATGAGCCAAAGCTTACTTTTTCCAGTGTGCTTAGAAGATGTGGCTTCCATAAGCAGAGTGCTCTTAGTGCTTTTCAGAAGGGCAGATCCACTGGGGTCCAGAGCAGCATCACCCAGGGCTTGGTACAAAAGCCTACAATTTGGTCCCAGGTTCTGCCTCCTCCCTCCAGCCAACCTGGAACCTGCTATGAATGTCAAGGCACCCCCTGCCCTTTCTACTTTTTACCCCTTCTTTTTTTACCCCTTTCTGCTTCATCAGGAATGTACCTTCTTTGAAAACTCCAACTCTAAAGGTATTTTACATCACGGTCGTTCCCAAGTTACCTGAACCTGTTTCCCCATCAGCACTGGGCCTCTCAAATACAGGACCTCAAGCAGCAGTAGTTCAGCACATAAACTCTGGGTAGCACACATAAGATTAGCCCCTCCTCTTCCCCCACTGCTCACGAAATCACTCTTTATTCATACATTGTGGCAATGCTGTATGAGAAGGTGAGGCAGAACTCCTGCAGGCCTCTTCCCTTGCTCTGTTTTCTGGTGTTATTACCACTGATGCTTAGTCATGCCAAATTCATGACAGTTGCCACTGAGTCATGATGGCAGGTGGCTCCAGTTGGCCCTGGCTGCAAGCGGATGAGACTACCTATTTGGGCAGAGACAACTAGTGCAGAGGAAGTCACGCAGAGAGCCGCTCAGGGGAGCCAGGCTGGCAACAGGAGCTGATGTTGCCAGCTCATCAATAAAACCAAGCTTCAGAGGAGGCTGAGCTTTCTTACTCATGCTCCCGTGTTCAGAGCATGACTCAACTCGTTTACACCACACAGCACTGGGAGGCCAGCCGCACGGAACGTCTTTCATCTGCAGCATTTCAGCTGGGCCGTTCCTGCCACCACCTCTTCCTTGTGTTTCTGTGCAGGTGATTAGTCAGGAGTGACGTTCGGCACTTCTGTGGAATGGCTTAATGGTTACCAAAAAGCAGAAGTCAAGGAAGGGAGAAAAAATTTCCCTTGCAGTTAATCACTGGCCACACTGTGAAACTCATCAAACTTCGAGGAAGTAATTGAAGCCATTTGCACTTGTGGAAAATGGGAAAGACAAAAGTACAGGAAATTGCTTGTTGTTTTGCTCTCAGCGCCACAGCTATGATTACTCTCTTGTTGGATGAGATTCCTTTAGAAGAAATCGCTTCCAGCTAAAGGATAAAGAGACCAGTTGGGTTTTGGTCAGTTTGTTTGTTTTGAAAAATCCTTTTCATGCTTCCTCTGATCCATAAAGACAATCTTGGTGCATGCAAGGAACACCCCCCTGGAAAATGAGGAGCTGTAAGGCCTAGCTGAACATTGCTCTGGCAGCTTCACCTGTCAGATATTTAAAAGTGAGGAAGGTTAACTAGAGTTCTTAGTGGATCTGAGACTCACTAGAGAAAGATTATTTTTGGTCAGAAATTGTTCTTATATGTAAAAATGTAACTTTGTAATAGAAATGACGAATCTGTACTGCTGAGTGTGTGGAATGGCCAGTAACAGAGACTTCATTAAGGTTTACCGTGAGACATGTGCAGCAAATACAATACATAGACGGTCCTGAGTGTCAGGTCTCTGACTCTGACTGGACAGACTGGTCCATCCTCCCAGGACAATGGATCCCCAAGGTGGCCCAAGATCCCTCTGAACACACCCGCAGCCCCTATTTCCTGGAATGCCCCTTGGAGATCGCTGTAGCAACAGTCTCTCTCAAGACTGAACTCCCTAATATGCAACCACGAGACTGGACCCTGTGCAGGGAATAAGGGCTTTCTGGGAACTACTTCCATGGGACCCAGGCACGCCAAGAATTTAGCTTGGTAGCTTTATCTTGATTTCCATATAATAGCTGTGAATTGCCTCCCTCTTGAGGTACAGGTTCATGTAGCAAAACTTAAATTTGTGACCTGAAGAAACTCAGAGTACTTCACAGAACTCCATATACCTGAAAAACATCTCCTGCCAGCCCTTCTGTGTCCTCAGCAGAGTGTGACAACATTGAAATGACTGATAGTATACTGGACCAAGTCTTCAGGTGACATAAATCAGTATGGCACCATGGTCTTCAAGCCATTTGTAGTTTAAAATTTACATCAGTAGGAGCAGCATGCACAAGGAGAGGGTGTCAAAGTTCTATTTTGCTTTTTCCTGCCTGTTTCCTTTGCTATTTCATTATCACTCATGTAAACCCATAGCACTCCTTTCTATCGCATTAGAAGGATAAAAAACTCCAGTCAATTTGTAGTATGTGATACATGAACTTGTGACTATGTATATGATACCAGCTCTAATGGTCCTATCCACCCTGACAAGTAATTGGGTTAATACTGTTGGATCGAGTTTTTCTTTTCCAAAATGATACATTTCATTTTTACATCTGCAGTGAAGCAGGGGAAGAACCAGCAAAGAAAATAAAAGATCAGTTTTGGGGGGTTGCATAATTTTAATAAGATTCAAGTTCTTACTTCCCCTGGAGTTGGGCCTAGACAAGTGATGTACTCATCCAAATGCTATGGGGATGAGAGCTATGTCATAGCTGAAATACATAATCAGATATGAAATGAATCTTATACAAGTGTCCGAGCCATTTTACACTAGCGTGAATGAGAGCACCTCAAAGCAGTGATGGAAGTACAAAAGCGACCACTAGACAGTTTCTGGGCAAGAAAATTAGCCTGATTTTTTTTTTTTTTTTTTTTTGTTAAGATATGATACTATTTTAAATTTATGTGGGAAATCAAATAAATCCCT
The DNA here is from genome assembly GCA_000699545.1 of Podiceps cristatus. Lineage (NCBI taxonomy): Eukaryota > Metazoa > Chordata > Aves > Podicipediformes > Podicipedidae > Podiceps > Podiceps cristatus. The sequence goes on from KL258985.1 coordinate 21,495, forward strand.
GTAATAATGCTCTATTCGGTTCTGACATTTTCTGATTGTCAGTAGAATTGAGAGTCATAAAGATTTGTTAGATGACACATGAGAAAATGCAAAGTATGGTGGCGTACCTGACATGGAGGTAGGAGTTAAGTCCTGCTTTCGTTTGTGCCATGCAGACTCTTGGTAGAAGCCACTTTTGGATGTTCACTAGGGTATATAAGACCAGAATTTTATACCATGACCTGTCTTTTAAGGTATGCCATTGCCTGTGATGTTTTAAGGACATCCATAGGGATATACACGTTTCCATGATGATATATGCAGAAACAGCTCCTCTGAAATCTGCACCCACTTACATCAGATAAATGTTTATCTCTGATTCTGGGTTTCCTTTCTTTCTTCCTTTATCTGCTGTCTTTCTTTTTAAGGCATTCATTGCATATAATTGATGGAGTTAAGGTTTTTGTTTTCACCTCTACAGGGTCCATTTTTTAAAGTCATCCTGTCACCCTCTCATTCACTGCCCTTGCCCTCCCTCTTCCTTCTGACTCTGTTAAATCAGACTCCATTTTTCCTCCAATTGCTCTGCACAACCTTGCATTCTGTGTATTGACCTTTCATATGCTGCCGTTTGGATCACCGGCTCTAGCCATTACATTAGCAACACACAATTACACCCTCAAGGTAGACTCAAGTGCAGATCCTACCTCTACATAAATACCTTAACAAAAGGAAAGATGCTGATGTATGTTGGAAGTATGTTTTCAGCTCACGTACTAGAGAAGAAGGATTCTGCAGAGACTTGAAACCGTGGGTAGTGATGGGAGCACTTTCCAAATGTTTCTGTTCCACCAGAGTGCCCTCTGTACGGTGCCGTTCTCTGAAGTGCCCATGCATTATATTTTTTTCTAGAGGTTATTGCCAAAGCTGCACCCAGTTGTCACAGGGGGGCTGTCACATCTAGTGAGCTCAGAGGGATAGCTCTTGGTTGGTGTGAGGACATGGCACTTTCAAAAGAAGTGTTCTCGGTGACTTATTTGATCAATTTTGCCTTTGGTGTGAACCACCATCCTGATACACTGTAGACTGGTGGTATCTGTTGCTCTTTTGGGAGCATGATGTGGCCATTAAGTACCTGTGCCTTTTTTTTTTTTTTTCTTTCAGGATTTAACATACATTTTCTTCAACAAGCAACATCAGAACTGAAGTAACTCTGACCTCCCTCCCAACAAAAGCACAATCTGACAATGAAAGATGTCAAATCGACATATGAAAGAATTTGCCCCATGGCTACGCAGGTAACAAACACACAGCTATGCGGGACATGATCTCTTGTTTTCTTTATAGTCTTACAGTTGTGATAAACTGAGCAATATGTGAAATGGTGCTTTTCAACCAGTTCAAGGTATTGTTTGTCAAGATTATCATGAATAAATCTTGGTCACAGTCCCCAGACCACTGACAATGAACTATCTTTCTCGCTTCTAGGAGGAATTCCGCTGTGAGAGAGGGACTTGAAGAAAAGGAACAGTGTGAGGCTATCCTCTACCATCTCTGTGTAGAAAGAGATATCAGTCTGTGGTACTAACTGTGACATTTGGCCTAGAGCAGAGATTCACCACAGGCTCCAATATCAATTCATGTCTCCATAATTCACTAAAATAACCATCAGATATTTTTTTACATAAAGGCATGCAATATTGCTCTTATATTCTTTACTAGACTGATTTTGCAAATGGTATCTTCTGTAATCTACAGAAGTCTTGCTTTAGTTTTGTGCATTAAAAAAAAAAAAATCCTTCTAAAATCAGTAAATGTAATAAAAATCCGTGGCGTCAGTGGTCAGTCCAGTTTGCCTGTTTAATTAACCAGTTCAAAAGAAGTGAAGAGACCACTTCTAAATGATGCCAGAAGGAAAACAACTTGCTACCAGTGAAGCTGCTTCCCTCCAGCATATTCTGGGTTATGCCAGTGTTTGATGTAATGACTTCAGTAAAATCCAAAGGGAAGTGATGGAATGAGTAAGGGGGCGGGGGGGGTGGGGAAGGGAATTTAGCTTCCTCTTGCACTCATTACAGCAAGGCTTATTCAAACCTTGTCCCCGGTAGAAAAGGGTTTCTTAACTGAGAGCTTCCTAAGGAGGGGTCATTCAATCAATGACCACCTCGGTGGATCTTCGATCAGCCTATGGCCCCACTGGCAAACACATGCAGCCTCCCAACCAAGGCACATCTGCCTCAGAGCTAGCGCTGCCTGATAACAAGGCTTTCAAGAGAGGGAACTTCAAATACGCAGTGCCTTTTTGCTGGGTTAGAGAGAATTAACTGCAGCAAAAAGTAGGCATGCTCGCAAGATGGGCTCTGTCAGGATAAACACAACTCTGAAAGTCTGCAAGGCTTTGGGGAGCAAGTGGGAGAATGTGGCATTTCTTTGTATATCATGCAGAAAGGAGAGCTGTTGCACAAACATTTGGAAGCTTAGGTCAATATTCATCCTCCAAGGATTTAAGTTGCATTAATTCACCTACATTTTCCTAATTAACTAGAGAAGCCTGCTTGCTTTACAAAAAGCTGGGCAACATGGCAACCCCACAGCTGAGGGTTTCGAAGCAGTTTTACCCCACTGCTACCAGGGTTTGATATTTCTTTTTCCGTTGCCTGCAGGGTTGCAGCGCCAGACAAATAGCGACGCTGCTGCTGGTACAGGATCTCCACAGCTCCCTTCCCTCCAGTCTGTGGTGTACTACTCTCGTGACAACCTTGTAGCAAACCCTAACTCAACAGCCAAGCCACAAATCTGCGATGAAGGGCTTATTTGCAGAGAAATGCAGTCTCATGACATAACCTAGGCTATTAGTGAAGTCTGCACGCATTTGGGACAATCATTTATGACTGCCAAAAAGGAAAAAAAATAAAAGAATGAGGGGAAAATAGCTACTTTTGATTATGACATTTTCTAATATAAATCCTTTTATTTCTCATCCCAATAGGATCCTTCAAGGCCAAATTCAGTCACACATACTTTTCAAAAGTTAAAACAAATGAGTGTCCCTGTACTACAGAACTGAAACTCAAAACTAAAGCCTCTTGGTCAGGTTTCTCTCTGGGTCAACTCAGACAGCTACAAATTTCCCTGCTTTACCCATGCTATTGCAGAACGGAGAATAAAATGATTGCACAGCTTAACCATTAGAGCATGATTCCATGCTTCCACATTTAGCCTGCTCAAGAAGCAGGTGATGGTGGAATGCACAGTGTTCATTCGCAACCAGCACACTTCCCCATGGACACACTTCTAATGCAGAACATAAAAACATACAATAAAGACATTTATGGCAAAGTTGAAGAATGGGCTGCAAGCTCTCAGCATATAATTCTGTTTTCAGTGGGGTACACAACTTTTCATATGCTTTGGCAAATTTTAGCCCAATTAAAAGAACAAGTAGTTCAGCCTGGAGAAGAGAAGGCTGCAGGGAGACCTGCTTGCAGCCTTTCAGTACATAACGGGGGCCTATAGGAAAGAGGGGGAGAATCTGTTCAGTAGGGACAATGGTGATAGGACGAGGGGTAATGGTTTCAAGCTGAAACAGTGTAAGTTTAGATTAGATGTAAGGAAAAAATTCTTTACAATGAGGGTGGTAAAGCACTGGAATGGGTTGCCCAGAGAGGTGGTGGATGCCCCATCCCTGGAAACATTCAAGCCCAGGTTGGACGGAGCTCTGAGCAACCTGATCTGGGTAATGGTGTCCCTGCTCACTGCAGGGGGTTGGACTAGATGGGCTCTGGGGGTCCCTTCCAGCCCAAAACATTCTATGATTCTATGATTCTATGATTCTATGATTCTATACTATTAGTATATGTGGATAAATTAGAGCAATAATCTATTCATACATTCCAAGCCGATCCAGAAAATTGTGAGGACTTTGATGAGGTGCAGATGGGCCCCTTTTAGAGCAAAGACCATAAGGAGTCTGCAGGACTGAGGATCCAAAAATCACACATTCAATGAAAATTTGCAACTCAGGGCCAGTTTTGTTCAGTTGCAGTAACAGGTATGCAGAGCAGTAGAGAAAAACATCACCACGTGCATGGGGGTCACTGTTACATATTAAATGTCTTGTTTAATCCATTGTATTCTGCTGTCATATTTTTTCTTTCACCTCTTGAAAACTGAACGCTCTTTGTCTGGCTCCACTCCTCACACTTGAATATCATCTCCAGAAAAGGGTCCGGGAATGTCAGCAGAATTATCTTAATGTTAAGATTACCCTTACTATCAGCAAAAGCTGTGAGCAAGGGGATCTGCTGATTGATGGCAGCAGGTTTCTGAGATTCTGGTCTGACACCACAAGGCAGCCTTGACTGCCCAACATTTATTCTGTGTCTAAGTAGAGAATCCCTGCTTTGAAGGACACCTTCATTGGGGACCTTGGGGATTTTGATTGGATTCCTATCCAAATCTACACAATCAAACATTTGTGAACTATCATGCAATTCTGGTATAAAAAAAAGCCCAAACCATTCACCCTGAATTCACACTGTCTAGTGAAAACCTGCTCACTTCATTTCCACAGGTGGCCACTTAGAATCATAGAACCATTGAATAATCCAGGCTGGAAGGGACCTCTGAAGGCCATCTAGTCCAACCCCCCTGCCATGAGCAGGGCCATCTGCAACTAGATCAGGTTGCCCAGAGTCACATCCAACCTGGCCTTGAATGCATCCAGGCTTCTACAACCTGTTCCAGTGCTTCACCACCTGCATTGTAAAGCATTTCTTCCGTGTATCTAGTCTATATCTCCCCTCTTTCAGTTTAAAACCATTCCCCCTCATCCTGTCACTGCAGGCCCTGGTAAAAAGTTTCTCCCCATCTTTCCTACAGGCCCCCTTTAAGTACTGGAAGGCCGCGATTAGATCTCCCCAGACCCTTCTTTTCTCCAGGCTGAACAAGCCCAACCCTCTCCGCCTGTCCTCACCGCAGAGCTGCTCCAGCCCTCGGATCATTTGTGTCCCTCCTCTGGACCCGCTCCAACAGCTCCATGTCTCTCCTGTGCTGAGGCCCCAGAGCAGGAGGCAGCACTGCAGGGGGGTATCACCAGAGTGGAGCAGAGGAGCAGAATCCCCTCCCCTGACCTGCTGCCCACGCTGCTGGGGATGCAGCCCAGGGTACGGTTGGCCTTCTGGGCTGCCAGCGCACATTGCTGGCTCATGTCCAACTTATTGTCTACCTGCACCCCCAAGTCCTTCTCATCAGGGCTGCTCTCAATCCCTTCATCCCCCAGCCTGGATTGATACTGGCTGGGGCTTGCTTCAAACTCATGAGGTTCACCCAGGCCCTCTAGATGACATCCCATCCCTCAGGCGTGTCCACCGCACCACTCAGCTTGGTGTCGTCCACAAGCTTGCGGAGGGTGCACTCTATCCCAGTGTCTACGTCATTGATAAAGATGTCAAAAAGTACTGATCCCAACACCGGCCCCCGAGGGACACCACTCGTCACTTATCTCCATCTGGTCATTGAGCCATTGACTACTACCCTATGGACGCAACCATCCAGCCAATTCCTCACCCACTGAACAGTCCACCCCTCAAACCCAGATCTCTCTAATTTAGAGAGAAGGATGTTGTGGGGGACTGTGTCAAAGGCCTGACAGAAGTCCAGATAGATGACATCAGTAGTTCTTCCCTTGTCCACTGACTTAGTTGCTTCATCATAGAAGGCCACTAGGTTGTTCAGGCAGGACTTGCCCTTGGTGAAGCCGTGATGGCTGTCTCTGAAGCTGTGCTGGCTGTCTCTTTCTGTCATCCTTAATGCACAAGGTCTGGATGTTTTCCTATGATGATATAAAATAGGATGCAGAGGTGTTAAACAAGAGAATGAGATGAACTGAAAAATCCATTCTTCTTTAACTGCAAGTTTGCACCTTTCTGACTCACGCTCTGGTTTCCCCCTGGTCTCCCCTTAAGTGCACTTTAACTGCTGGAAGAGGAGAAATCCGTGTTGGATCCCAAGAGCTGGGCACTCTCTGACATCTTCACATCAGGAAACTCTGGCAGTGACTGCTACTGCTCCCTGATGTTTGATCCCAGGCCTCCCACACACAGCAAGATGCGCAGAGTCTCAGTACCTCGGAGGCCAGAATGGTAAGAAATACAGATCCTCGATGAGAATGCAGGAGATGTGAGTCAGGCATGAGCAAGACCCAGATTACTGTGAACAACACACCATCTGAGCAATATCCGCTTAATGATGGTCAGAGAGTCGGTACAGCTCTCATATTAAAACAACTAATAACTCCACTTTCCAGGATCCATATTAATACTATGCCATTCAATAATTTGCATTCTGGCCTGTAAAAATCACCATTCTTTTTACTGTCTATAGCCTTAAAAATTGGCATACTTCTCAAAAGGAAAAGATAACATTTTCTCTTGTGATTTCAGTCAGTAAAACAATCCTATCTCCTGCTTAACATGTCACTTTTCACTTTGAAATCTCATAGTTATCATCAATGAATATGCTGTATCTTGCTGAATGTATAGGAAAACTGAGACAGCACCTGTGCTTTTCACACTGAACATCTGATCGAAACAGAGAGTCAAGAGAAGATCCACACACAGCTTCTGCTTCAACCTCTGGAGAACACTGCTTGCTTGCCTGTACACATTAGAGATGCAGAGGTCTTTGCACAGATTGAATGTAGACATTTACACCACCTGTTCACTTCTCTAGCAGCACTCATAGGTGGCTTTACATGTGGCATCAAGATGCAGAGTCCCTTGTTTATAGTGTATTGAAAGAGTTGCCTTTGCTTTTCCAGTAACTCCATTTGAGACGTGATTAGACTTCACGATATGTCAAAAAGAAACTCTGAAATGAAATGAAATCACCACAGTACCATATGCCACACTGCCTAGGCACAGCAAGAGCAAGTTAAATTCACTATTGCAGCTGCCAGAGTGAATTTGTTTTCTTTTATTGGTATATGACTCAGCTTTAATATTTTTCTAAGACAGTTCTTGATAATTCTATGGACAGATAAGTAACATCGATAGCACAGAAGAGCCAGTCAGTTTCTTCCAACCAGCCCAGTAAACCTATTCTGGGTATAAAGGGAGGCAAAACAAGAGTCGGATCATCCAAATTTTCTTCTTTGGAATGGAATACTCCTAACCTTTCTGCCCTGGACAGATTTTCTCATGAGTGACAAAAAGCATTATCCAGGGAGTAGCGTACAAAAGCTAAAAGTACTGAGTTCCTATCCTAGGTTGGAATATTGCCTGTGGTGATCTTCAGTAGCTCCTCCCACAGCCTCAATTTGTTGGACCACAGAATATAAATAACCATTTTCCTACAGCACATGTGCAGTAAGACCTTATCAAACTTTCAGTAAAGTGCTTGGTGATTCTGGGATGAGAATATTAATGCAGAATTAGATGCTGCTAATTTATACATGTTCCTGTTAGTCAGATGTGGAATTGCCCCCAATCCCAAAATAATTAGTCTTGTACCAGTTGCAGAAGCCTCCTGATGCTTCTGGAATGAAAGGGGAAGGAAAGAAAGAGGAAAGGAGAAGAAAGGATGGATCCGTCCTTGGATATCAGTTGCACAGATGACCTTAATTCTCACATTTCCTAACTTCACGTTTATGTGACATTGCACATCAGCAGTGTAAGTGGCTTCTTGTGAATAGCACCTTTACTTACTGCTGCTGAATTCATTTTCCTTTAAGAAATAAAGCTCTGTTACTGCTGGTATTATTGGTCTGCTCTCTCCATTTTCTTACAGCTTTGAACTAAATCCACTCACCACTTCTTTCTTGTGAAGTGATACAGAGCACTGTGCTTCAGTTCACAGGACTGGAAAGTGTCATTTGGTCTTTTTTTTTTTAACTGTAACTGAAACAAAAGGAGCTGGCTTTGCCACAGCTACTGGGTTTTGTAAATCTCTCAAAACAAGCCACAAATGAAATACCTGTGACATTATGTATCCGTGATGCCATTTCAAACATGACCATTTCCATTTCTGTAGGCTAACCCCTATTCCCTCCTCCCACAGTTTCACGACAGTCCCTAACACAATCGCTCCCATCCTGAGGGGCTGTGTGCAAGCTGAGTATGTCTATTAGACAGAGTTAATTCTTTTCAAGCTCCTTCTGTGCATGGCTATGACTGACAGAGACGGGTGCTGTTTGCAAGTGTCAGTGGAGCATGACCTCGAGTTAATACAGTGAATGATGAAAGAAAAAAAGATTCATTCAGCACGTGAACTCTGTGCTGAGATTAGCCAGAAGTACTGAGCACATACAAATTGCTGTTTTGTCAGCGTAGCGCTTGGCGGAGTTTTTAAATATTCCAGCTATTCTAAGCCATCATCCTCAAGGCTGGGGCAACTAAAAAAAGAGGAGAATCAAAATAGCATTTCCAATCCAAACACCATTGTTTTAGATAAGAGGTTTGGACCTGGATGCTTAGAGCAATGCATGACCTCCTGGCAGCTGCAGCCCTCAGTTTGATGTGAAAGGACTTGCAGTAACATGCACAGAACTGTTTGCAAATTCAGAGAAGGGGCCACAAGATATGTAGCCTTTCAGGGGTAGATGTCAGTTTAACTCCAGCCTGGCCAGGAGCAATTGGAAGTCACCAGAATCTCCAAAGCCTGTCTGGCTGCTTGTGCTAATTGCTCTCATTTCAGTTGCCTGTGGACATAAGTTGGTCTTCCAGATGCCATCTCTACATCTGTTGTCAGCAGAGCAGTCAGGGGCCACAACAGGCCGTGGCAGATGACCTCTTTCTTCTCCCACCCAAGTAGTGCTGTCCGGAGCTGAGTCTCTGTCTGTCTCGGGGGCACTGCCTCCTTTACTGTTCAGGGCATAGATCATCTCTGTAGTTGGCTAAAACTTTAGAAGGTTGGGGAAAACCCCAGGAGAATATCAGTAATATTTTTACAATTTCTCCCCAGCTATACAGTTGATCCTTTCTTAGAATTTAAAAAACAACAGAACTGTTAGCAAAGGGGTTGAAGGAAATAGAGTTTCCCTCCCTGCTCTGACTAGTTCTAGCAGTAACTATCACCAGAGGCAAGATTGCGGAGAAGATATCAAATCTCTTTCTATCTGTGCTTCCTATTGTTGACTTTGACAACTACATCTATTTAGGGTCAGATTCTATCGTACATTGCTGCTTTGAAACCAGCAGACATTCGGGGCAGACAATAAATGCAGAATTTAGGGTATAATAACTTCAGTACTTCCAGTGCAAAGAATCCTCTGTTCACCCCTCCTCACTGCCTGTCTGCCTCATGCATGGTTCTACTGCCTGGGTGTCTGACCCTGTGTTCAAAAACCACTGCATTATCTGTTCCTCTTGTAGTCCTAACTGAATGAGCTGCTTCTCTCTATTTCCATTGTCATCTATCATTTTTGCAAGTCCTTTAAAGAAGCAAGATGCAAAGTGTTCCTGCCTTTTCTTAAAGATGATCAAGACCTAAGACAATTCTTACTACATTCTCCTCTAGCTCCTCTTCTACCTCCCCTTTTACAGCTGCCTCAGGGAAAAGGACATACAGAAATCTACTTGAGAGGCAGCGATATCTGTCCTGGGGATGCTGTAGCCAATTAAACCTAACACACAGAGATCTTAGGGCTTCTTTCCGTTAATAAACTTTGCTTTTTTGTTACTAACCAGCAGCAGTAGCTTTTAAGAAAAAGATTTTGCTGAAGCCTATTGCTTATTTAATAGAGTTATTTCACAAGCAGATACAGATTAGACTACCAAATTATTGGCGGTATTTCTGCGCAACATCTGTTTTTCCCCCAGCAGCCCCATCACACACTGACCCAACCCAGAGCTGTTTAGTTTAAAAGGCAGGAACAGCAGCTCAAGCTGATACAAAAGTATCCCAGCTGATACCGGCCACTTTGTCATTCTCTATTTGCTTTTTCTCTCTATTTGTTCATCTGCTTTGCTGTCTCACACGGTTTCTCGCTGCTTTTCCTGTGGATCACTTACAGTGCTAAGAAGTAACCAAGAGGAGAAAGGAGAGGGCAACTATATTAACACTTGTGCAGAATTATGTACTACATATTTATATACTACTCCTTGTCAATCACTTGCTCTAACGATGTACTTTCATTCACTTGTTGTGGGCAAAAGCCAATGTCATCTGTTTGCAAGGACGTGCGCACACAAAAGGCTCATGGTTGCCACTGAAAGGATGGGTTGGTCAAACTGCCAACAAACAGCAGAGTTGAGTCAGCAGTACAAAATTATAATTTAAAAAAAAAAAAAAAAAAAAAAAAAGGAAGAAAGAAAAATTTAAAAAGACCAAGCAGCATTTCCTAGAGAGCTCTGCAAGCTTGCTGAGACCCTTCTAAGAGCCCTGCAAATGGTGTGAGTGGGGTGCAGACAGTTGCCACTAAACGGGAGAACTGCAGCAGCTCACCATCTTTCCACAGCGTCGACTGGAAAATACCTAACGCCGAGATCCAGGCGTGCTAAACTAGACTTGCTCTGCCACCTCCTGGCTGTACCAGATACCGACCAGAACTTAATATGCTAACCAGCCTGCTTCGGATCCTATTCCCTTTTGGGTCATGGGTCTAAAGTTCAGTGAGATGCCCAAGCTTCGACCTAGGCCTGGAAAGTACACACAGAATGAATGGAGACACAGGCAATGCCTTTTGGGCCATAAATATGAAAGAAAAGCTTTGCTGACCTTACACTGCACTCTATGCATACATTTTAAACCACGATGAAAATATTATTAGAATTCTTTCTGTGCCTGCTTTCCATACAAATGTGGTTTATTAGCATTTTTCACCTTAAAGGGGAGGGAGATCACTGCCTCTAGAGGCATCCTCGGTCTTGCAGTTGTCAGACTTTTTCCTCCCAACTGTTTAGGAATCTGCTTCTTTATTGCTCTGTGGAAAGGAGTTTCTGTAAGCATACAAAAAAGGACTATATACTTGTTTGTTTTGTAACATGGGACTATAATATGGAAAAAAGCTTCTAGTTAATATTCTTCTTCTTTCCTCCTAGCTTGCAACGTCTAGCAATATTTCCTACTAATGTTGGTGCAGGGATGGAGATAGATACTGACTTTCATCTCTGTACAGAATTCTGGCTTTACTGCTCCATAAACTGCTCCAAGAGAATAATAATAATATGATGTCATGATTTATAAGCACAATATAGGTTTTTTTACATTTTAATACAGTTTCAAATAGTATTTGCTTTCACATTTTCCTTTTATCTGAACTTCTACTCCATAGAAAGTCATAGAAAATCTCGAGGAGATTGTAAGCCTAAGGACATGTAACCTTTGGCAATATGAGTCCACAGGTAAAGAGGGAATGTGGATTTCAAGTTCTTTTTGCTCCAAATCTGCCCTTTAATCATCAGTTTACAGCCCCCCATTATTCCACATTCATTAAGGACTCTGATAGTCCACTGAGTGATATTACCCTTTAGAAAGATTTTTCAGAAAAGGTAACCTAGACGAAAGCAACAGTGACTGCATTTTGAAACCCACATTATCTTTGCTCTGCAGATGAGTAACATCAAATTCACCTGGTAGGAGCACATTCTTTCCTTGGTTTACATGTGTGTGAAGAAGTGATGTATTTTTAATGAGATTTATTTTCATGACAGGAATTGCGTTGAAAATTTGCATCAAAGATAAGCTAAATGAGCTGTTCAAGAGCAGAACTAGCTTTCTCATATTTGTTTCCTTTAATTACCCATATAGTATGTTAATTTTGATTTAAGCCCTGCCTTACGCCATCTATGAGATCAAAGCCATCCTTCCATAAAATCTTTGATCACCTCATTTTCTTCATGCTTGTTAACCCTTTGAAGACATAGCTCACAGAGAAAAATTAGAAGGGTGTGCTGCTTTAGTGTTCTACCACAGAAATACAGTAACTTTTGTTTCTATTTCGTCTCATGTGAAATGGCAATTGTTAAAATTTTCAGCTGGACAGAAATTTGTATTTCCAGTTGAGTTTACTTAAGTACCAATTTATTGGAATTATGAAGCCACTTCCCAAGTTAAGTGAAAATAAATGATATTATATGAAACCCTAGTGACCTCCAAATGGAACCGAAACCTTTTAGGTCCCCAGTATGGATCTCTACCACATGTGCTGATAAGTAACTGGTAGCAGTAGATGTCTGTTATCATCCATAGGGATCAGTTGCATAAGGGAGAAACTCAATCAAGAAAGTTGAGGGATGTAGGATACATACTTCATCACCAGATAATACAGATATTTGCCAACAAACAAAGACACATGGAGACTCAAGAAAGCCTTGGATTGTTTCAGAGCTGGATGAGAAAGACCAGACATGGGGCTGTACAAATGCTGGTTCTGCTTTCCCCCTGCTTATTCTCTTTCCTCACAGCTCCTTCCTTCCTATAACATCAAGTCCTCATACAGTCTCCAACTTTTGCCCTTTCTATCTGCTTTACCTGCCTGCTGGCCCTGCTCCCCGCTCCCCAGCCTGCGGTGCTCCGCTCTCCACAGGGGAAGCTGCCAGCCCTGGGTTGCGGCATGGAGCTGCACATAGGCAGATGAGCTGGCAGGGAGCAGCTGGAGGGCTGGAGGATGCTCACTGCAGATGACACCAGCCAGGAATTGAGCTGCCAAATTCTAACAAGCTTCTGCTGAGGCTGTCCAAATTAAAATTAGTCAGAGTTTATGATTTGGCCGAGTCACGAAAGGGGCTTACTTGATACGACAGCGAAAGGGGCTTACTTGATACCAAAAATGCTTTTTTCTATAAAGCCTGGAAGAAGCAAGACTTCCAAGACAAAGTATTGCGAGATTTTTAACCAGGCCAACATCTTTGCCATAGTCTCATTTTTATGTGTGGTTGAATAATTTTTTAGATAAAATTTTCCAAAGTCTGGCTGACACGAGCTGCGGAGCAAGGGTGCCCAGAAAGACGGTGTTATAAACCGTACCTCCGCAATGTCTCCCTTCTATCACAGTACCACAGTCACATCTCACTGCAGTAACGGAAACGTCCCCCTTACCCTCAGTCCCAGAGCGTGAAGCACAGGAGAGGCATCTTGAACCTCTTTCTTGACTGCAGCAGTCACACCAGAAAAACTTAAGGAACAAAGCACAATATGCACCTTACCCAAAGGATGTAAAGTCTAGGCCTGGACACAGACGTGGAACCGGGCGTCTCTATGCTGTTAAACTGCTGGCATAGCCCTGCACAGGTCTGGCCTGGGTCAGCCAACACTCTTCCAGACAATGCCGGGGCACGGTTTGGGAGGTGACGAGGGCTACAGAGCGTGCCCAATAGGCAGCCTGGATGCAGCTACCTTGTTTTGGAGTGAGTTTAGCTGTGCCTTGCCAGGAGTTTACTAGTTCATTTATTACCTTGTTTGCTTACTAGTAGTTTATTTACTACCTTGCTATTTTGTTTGCTAGTAGAGAGAGATTCTCAAATAGGCTCATAACTCCATAAAATGACTGCTGTTGCCCAGGGTGATGGTGTGACGGTGGCTTACTCCCCACTTACTTCCCCTTCCATTTATCATCAAAGAAATAGGCCAGTGGTACTCAGGTTGTTAAACTTGCCAAGTAAGGTACTTAAACTACCTATTTGGAACAGGAGTTTAAAGAATAAGGAGGAAGGTCATTTTTATACTCATAGCAAGAGACCAAAAAGATAGCATATCAAGCACATTTTGGCAGGAGATGAAGCTAAGGAACATTACTTAGAGGATTCAATAAATGTCATTAGCATCTGTACCTTTCCCCACTTTGTTCTTATTGTGACATCTTGGTGAAATGCTAAGGACTATTTATAAGGAAAAGGTTACAAATTCTGGCAGATAGGTGCAGAAGGATCACAAGAGCTTGAACTTCAGGAACATTATCTGCCAAATGAAAAAAAAAAAAAAAGAGCTTTTGGAGCTAGTGAGGAAGGATCAAAAAGAACTAACACGGCAAAGCAACAACTGCAAAGGTAAGAATGACAGAAGATGTTTTTAAATTCTGTGCAACAGTCCAAGCATCATAATGGGAGCAACAGTTAGAAATAGGAGAATTCTAAAATGATCTGAAGCAAAGGGAATGTGTAGGCAGAACATCAATGAACCTTTACAAACAGATAATCCTCACAGAAAAAAAAAAAAAAAGAAAAAGAAAAAAAAGAAAAAAAAAGATAATCATTTATGTAGGAAGAGAAATGAAGAAGATACTTAAATCAGTACCATCCAGAAGTGAATTAAAATCAGGGAGTTCCAGTCCAGAGGGAAACTTTAAAGCTAGATTTTGGAAAGCAAATGTGGTTTAGTCTGTCATCTTTTCTCTTTGTGAACCTGCATGGAGGAAGATAAACAAACTTATCTCTGATGATAGTTTAAAGCAGATGACTAAGGGGGAAGGAAAAAGAGAACCACCTCTGGCACCATCAGTGACAAATCAGCCAGGCCTAACTCAAGGCTGCAACACTTGGGAAATCTGACAAGCACTTAGAAAAATATACCAAAAAATTATTCTGACAGATACTGAAGCCCCCTTCAATTAGGAGAGTTTAAGGCCTACTGCAGAGCAACAGAATTAGTAAAAGGAAAGAAAAAAAAAAAAAAAAAGTGGTCAAGAAAGATGCTGTTCTGAGAATAGAAGGAAAAGCATACTGCTGTGTTTAGATCATTCAATTAAGTTAGCTGTGTGGATTAACCTTGCGGGGAGGTGACGTGAGCCTGCAGCCAGCTCCAAAAACTAATACCGTGTTGAAATGCAAATCTTGAGGAGCAATTAAGCAAAAGCTCTTACTAGGCAAGTTTTTTGGGGGAAACCTTAAAAATAAATTGTAAAGAACAGCCTTACCAGAAATGAGGCAGTGCGGTGTGGAATATCAATTGCTATGCCAGGGGAAAGAAATGAAAGGAATGTGCTAAGAATGTCAACTACGACCCTGCTGTGAAACACTGAAGCTCCCCGAAGCATGAAGCGAGAGGGGCTAGCACTGTAAGCCACTGGTATACACATCCAGCCCTTCGGGCAGCAA
This sequence comes from Podiceps cristatus, assembly GCA_000699545.1. Classification (NCBI taxonomy): domain Eukaryota; kingdom Metazoa; phylum Chordata; class Aves; order Podicipediformes; family Podicipedidae; genus Podiceps; species Podiceps cristatus. Next base: position 36,506 of record KL258985.1, read on the forward strand.
AAGAGCTGGGAGTCAGAGACATGCTCCGGGCCTGGAGAGCACCCTCACCCGCAGGAGAGAGCAAGGTCACTCCCAGAGCGTGTCCTGGAGGTTCGGCCTCTCACAGCTACACAACATACTATCAAAACCAAATGGGGCGTTCTGCACCCCCGATTTTGCTTAGGAACAAAGACCAAGCCCTCTCTTCAGACCTCTTTAGCAAGTCAGGATTAGGTGAAACGGATTCCCAGATACAGGCAGAGGGATTTTGTGGAGCTCTGCACATATGGAAAACTCTTGAGACCCAGACCCTTTCGTAACCTGCTAGAAGCCACTGATCAGCTTTCTGACATCTGTTTGCTCGGGACAAAAGAAGCAAGCATGCTTCTTTGTTAACGTTAAGTCCTGCAGCAATGTGGCTTCTTGTAATGAACAAGCAAGCTCGGGCTCTTTTCTGCACCTTGATCCATTCAGAGGAGAATTACAACCTTTACAACTGCCTAATTTTCACAATACACTGACCAATTTTTGGCCCTGGAGTAGATCAGTGCACTCAAAAGACTGCTGAAATGTATGCCATTTAGCCATTATCTGTGAAAAGACAGAAACAGAGTCCAGTGAGCCCCTTCCTTTCTGCCTGCGCTCATTACTCCCTATGCGCTGCCTGTCCCAAGAAGGTTTGCTAAGGTCCCGGCACCAGTATGAACAGCAGCCAGGACAACAATACCAGCACAGCTGCCTCCTGGACTGGAGAATCACAAAATTAAGAGAGAAGAGCGACAGCCTTGTCTTTGATCAATTGCTGCTGTCTGGTTTTGAAGATGGTCCCTTCGGACAGGGCGGTGTGAGAATTCTCTGACAGGCTGCCTGTGATCCCAGCCCGTGCTCTGTGTGTATTAGAGAAGCACTATCCAGACCTGCCTCCAGAGTCCCAGCCATGCAGCCTTTCTGCAGCAGTGCACTAGGAAGGAGAGAGTGTGACCACGTACAGCCTTCGGAAGCAGGGACCAGGAAACACAGTTGCTTTCTACTGCATGTTCTATTAATCTCGGGGAGTAAAGGACCTGCCTCTTCTCCAGCACCTCAGTTTTGCATTTAGGAAGCAGGGGAAATAGCGCTCCTGTTCCTTTGAAGAACACGTTGGCTGTGGTGGGGTTAAGAACGAACCAAAAGGACACTGCTGCTGTAGCTAAATAGATGCAAACCTCCTTCCCAGTGCTGGATTGATGCAACGTAAAATACACGGTTGCAAACTCTGTAACCTCACGAACTAGCACAGTGTAAGATTAGAGGCACCACCTTAACTCTGCTCCCTTGCGTGTGTGCATCACAACACATCTCTGATGACATGATTATATACGGCTTCTAAAATAATATAATATCAGGCAGTTTTGTTCTACAGCCTTATTTATTACTTCTGAGTCTGTTGTCTCTATTTAATCTTTTCCTGCCTGGAAGAACATCACTCCATCAGTGAATCAGCATCTCCAGAGAGGAAACGAAATGGAGCCACGTTCATAATATACAGCAAATCGCTGTCTTAACACTCAGTTAATGTTCCACAGTGGATTAAGAATTATTGTCCTAGTATTTCAGCTTAGTCCAGATTTAGTGCCCCAGTGGAAGAATTAAGGAGTAGATGAAACAGTGCATGTAAAGCTAGTTTCCAGAGCAATAGAGGAGCATGTTGCTATCACAGTCACTAAGGCAGGTACGTAAAAATCAAGGCGCTGTCACAAAGTGGTTCCCTTTTCACAAAAGCTTGAGTAAGGGGAAAAAAACGCATTTGGATACCACAAGAGATTTCAGCGGTATTGCTGGAAAGCAAACAAAGATAAGCTGTTTAAACAAAATTATTTTAATGAGTGCAATTATAGACAGAAATATGACTAGTGCCTCCATGGTCCATGTGTTGTTGTGCATCATCCAGTTAGGTACGGCCTGGATTGGCTACAAAAGAGACTTTACAGCAGCTGACGCACATATCCTAAACCTTTAATCACAAAAAGATTCCCCCGAGAGGTGAGGTCTTCAGTGAGGATCTAAATTTGAGAGGGATTTTCTCTCAAATTCCTCCCCCTATCCGAGGAATATTCCTGCAGCTCCATATCTGGCCACTGTTCTCCCTTTCTCTTCTCTGCCTCTGACGTGCTCTTGCAGGTTTGTGATGACTAAGGGTTGTTGAACTGTGTGTGTTCTGATGGGATCTGAAACCCAGGAAGAAATGCCCCCTTGGAGCTTCATATGATCCTCACTCTTCCTGCCGCTTCAAATATCAGCTGTGCCACCGCGAGCTCACACATCTGACTCACCGCTTCTAATCTATTTCCCTCAGCTCGGCTTTGCTTTGGCAATATTGCCACCCCCATGTCTCTTGCTGACTGAACACCAAGCACATTACATTCTGATCTTTCTCTTTGACTGTCTTCTCTTGTTCTCTTTATTTTTTATAACTAAGATGCTGCCAAGTCCCTTTTTCTTCAGGTAAATTGCCAGACAGCTCCAGTTGCTCTCCATACCCTTTTGCACATTAGACTATACCTAAATACCAATGATTCTACTGCAATGTTTCTAATACTCAGGACAGATCATCCTCATGCCCACTTTTACCTTATATCCTGCCTGACACAGTCTCCTCCCTTTCTGGCCTCTCCGACACTGCAGCCAACACAAAGCATAGCTTCCACATCAACCTCATGCCCTGCATATAATGGTAGTATCACTGATGCTTACTTTTCCCTCCTCATCCTGATTTCCCACTACAATGTAATTTTCTACACATCTCTGATTTCCACAGTCCCTTTATCAACCTGCTTATCTGTTTCTGATATTTACTTTGCTATTCTCCCCTCCATTCTGACAACAGTGCTGACTCCGAGCAACAAGCGTGACTTGTTTGTCAGCCTATCCTCTTCCTTTCTCTCATGCTGCCATGACATAAGTGACTTTTTTTTTTTTTTTTTGACCTGGCAGATTGGTGACGTTCCATTTGCCAGTAGAGCTGTCTCTGTCCCAGGAGCCATGCGCGATGGCACATATTATCCCATCTTCCTTCAAAACCCATTTCCCTTTAAGACAGAGGCAGACATCATAAAACCAGAATAAACAAAATACAGAATGTCATCAGGCTTGCTGAGGGAACTACAGTCATGCATTTCTTCCTTGTGCTGCTAAAAAAATAAATCCACGCAGTAACAGAAAGGGAGACGATAAATGGTGTTACAGAGCATGGCATGATATACAGAGACTGAGGAGAAAACCTCAAGGTTTTAAGTTGAATAGAACTCATTGTCTCTTCACTGAACTACATGGCACCAACACACAGTTGAACACACCACAAGTAGCTCTGTTACCATCAGCCATTTTACACACCCATTCCTGGGCAAAACATGTGGGGCTGCTGGTTCCACTGGAATACCTGACACATTTTCCACTGACCCTGTGCATCTTAAGCATTGGCACAGGCTTACATGACACAATGTGTTGGTCTCTTACCTATTTCTATAGGTTAGCTGCTTACCAACTGTACTAATTACATTTTCTGTTGCCAGTTCTTCCATGACTCTACACTTGTTACTGTAAATTGATACCAGATACCAATCTTAAACATTCAAGAACTGTCACATTTTTAGTCTGTCTCCTTCTAATGCGGCTTAGAGAAAGATGAAGGGAATGCAGTTTACTTATTCCACTAACGTGGGGTTTCTTCCCAGAGTCCCAGGAATGAGCTTTATGAGGAGTCAATTTGTAATACTAACAAGTGGGCCATCACATTGAAGTTGGTCCCTCATGTTGCTGCTCAGTGCAACTCATGGTATTTTGTAATGGGCCTGAGCTTGACCAGAAAGTAGGCTGGTTAAGTGCCTTTACAGAAAGAGTAAATAATTGGATTTGTGGAGAAGAATAGGAATAGAGTGCTTGTGCTACTAGCTCAAGTCAATCATACATCATCTCTGTTCTTCATTTTCCATGCTAGCCCTTGCCTCATGCCAGGAAACTTTGCTGTCCGCGAAAATGGAGGGACATTCTTCCCTGGCAGGGAGGTAGATAATGCTGCTAGTGTAAAAGAATGAAGTGGACTCTTATGAGCTCTCTGGCCTGTGTTTTCCACCCTCAGTGTTCTGTGATTCATCTAATTAAGGTACACAGCCTGGAAAACAAGAGGCAATTTGGAACTTCTACTCATTAGCTGGGTATGAATGGGATTTTTTTTTTTTCCTCTTGACTATCTTCATTTTATCTGCGGCAGTTCTTCATGACTCAGGCTCCAGAAGGGCTCATGATTGTGTGGGTTGCCTCTGGCAAAGGCAAGTAGCTTGAAAGTAAGTGTCTGTCTGTCTGACTTTTACTTCTCTCTGAAAACAAACACTGAAAAGCCTATTCCCTGTGTGGCTGACCCAGCTGCCATGTCTCGCCTGTGTGTTGGGATACAAGATGATTAATCTCCTTCTACATAGTTCAGTACTTAAACCATATGTGAAGGGGGCACAAGGGCTTTCAGATAAAGCAGGGGTAAAAAAAGACTTGTTTTATGCTTAATGAAGAAATAATTTCCTTAAGAACAAAAAGCTCCTCGCAGCCAGTGCTTATAAATTGCTTAATTGGAAGTACACATAACAGTCCTATGAGGATTATCTGAGTGCTTCTGGCTGGAATTAGAGTCAGGAAAGAAAAGTTATTTTAGAGATACTAATAAAACAGGAGGTTGTGAAGGCTTCTGGGATATATACAGATGTTTTATTTTAGGCTTTGCATATAAAGCTGATTTTTCACCGTTTTGTTATTGGTTTTCAAGCTCTGCTGATTAGCCTTGAGGCAGAGAAGAGTGAAAATAAAGGGACACATCCCCAGATCAGAGAGCAATAGCTCCAGAAAGCTGTGCTGATTTTTGTTAGCTGAGACTTTAGGCTATCAGGCCTGCTGCCACTGTCTAGGGAGCTGTTTGAGATTTAATCAAATGTGCCAGAAACACAGCTAAAGACATCTTTGGCAGTACCTTTCCTTGCTCCTGATAGGCATCAATCCCCGCAGCAATCCTCTGCTTTCTACAGGGGATGACCACGCTCGCAGGCAGGCTCCTTGCCCTCCTCTATGTCCTGCCACAGTCAGTCTCACCAGCCTCCTCTTCAGAAAGGGGAAAATGTTGGCTCTTGCAGCTCCACCACCTCCAGCTCCTCTGTCTAACGAGCTTTTTTGCACAGCAGTGCACCAGGGGGGCCGCCTCAGATGCCTGGATTTTATGTGCTTTGCTAAATACAACTATGGAGCCTTGCAGCCGCCCACCACCAGCTTCAGCCACTGCTGCTTCTCCCATCCCTCGGAGACAGCAAAGATGAGAGGACGGTAAATGGCTGGCTGCTCTTCAGAGCTGAAACTCAGCCGTCTCCACAAGATCCATGCAAAACAATTTGCCCTTTGTTTGGAGCCCAGCTCCAGGGTCAACTTCTAGGGTACCTGAGGCCCTTCCCTGCTGTTGATAAACCCCAAATCTTTGGTGGCTGACAGTAAAGGTGCCTGCACCACCTTCCTGTAACTGGTTTAGCTTATTTGGATTTGGTTTGGACATCACATGCAAAAGTTGTGCCATCATCATCATCCGGGCACGGTGAGGGGCGGTGGGTGTCACCTCACAGCCCCGGCGTTGCTTCACGGCCCC